>QAOC01033279.1:102672-150105 GCA_003255005.1 Begonia fuchsioides
GGATGTTTGAGAAGCAAAAAATGGGCATATTTACTTAATCGATCAACAACCACCAAGATGGAATCAAACTGATCTGACTTTGGTAATCCTTCAATGAAATCCATCGATATATCTTCCCAAATATCATTTGGAATTGGAAGTGGCTGAATTAAACCTGCTGGACTCAAAGCTTGATACTTAGTACGTTGACATAATTCACAATTAATCACATATTGCTTGATCATCTGACGCATTCCAACCCAATATAATTCAGTAGCAATACGATGAAATGTTTTAACAAATCCCGCATGGCCTCCAAGTGGGCTATCATGGAACAAATTGAGAATAATGGAAATAAATTTAGAATCCTGAGCAACCACTTTTCTGCCTTTATAAAACAACCGATCAGCATGTAGGGAGAAACCTGGTGGTGCTTCTTTATTGTCCAATAAAGCTGATTTAATCTTGCTTAGCTTGGAATCCCGATCGATTTCTTGTTCCACTTCTCTGTTATTGATAAGATCATTAGAATTAATGGTTGTAAGAGATCCTGCGGCAATAATTTGTTCATTCGTTCTCGATAAAGCATCAGCGACTCTATTGTCACGTCCCGGTTTATAATGGACTTCAAAATCATAGCCCAACAATCTTGTCAACCATTTTTGATGTTCCATGGCCACCAATCGTTGTTCTAATAAAAATTTCAAACTTTTCTGGTCAGTGCGAACAATGAAATGCCTCCCCAATAAATAATGCCGCCATTTTTGAATCGACAAAACAATAGCCATCAACTCCCTTTCATAAACGGATTTTAATTGTCGCTGTTTAGAAAGTTGTTGGCTGAAAAATGCAATGGGTTTTTGCTTTTGCATTAGAACCGCTCCAATTCCTGTGCCCGATGCATCCGTCTCCACAATAAAAACTTCATTAAAATCTGGTAAAGCTAATACCGGTAATGTAGTCATTGCTTTCTTTAATTGGTGAAATGATATCGTCGCTTCTTCATTCCACTTAAATTTCTCTTTCTTTAATTGTTCCGTAAGAGGTAAAGCAATGCTTCCATAACCCGATACAAATTTTCGATAATAACCTGTTAATCCCAAGAATCCTCGTAATTGACGCAATGTAGTTGGTTGTTTCCATTGAAGTATCGTAGCTATTTTATCTGGGTTTGCTGATACCCCTTGGTTGGAAATGATATACCCCAAATAATCCAACTCTTGCCTCGCGAATAAACACTTCTTTTGATTAACAAACAACTTTTGATCTTCCAAAATTTGCAAAGCAACTCGTAAATGCTCTATATGATCTTCAAACGTTCTGCTGTAGATTAAAATATCGTCAAAGAATACCAAAAATAAATTTTCGCAATTGTTGTTTGAACACTTGATTCATCAAAGACTGGAATGTGGAGGGAGCATTTGTCAATCCGAACGGCATTACTAAAAATTCATAGTGTCCTTCATGGGTGCGAAAAGCCGTTTTAGGAACATCTTCTTGTTTCATCCGAATTTGATGGTAACCTGATTGTAAATCTAGCTTTGAAAAAATAGTTGCCCCGTTAAGTTCATCCACCAACTCATCAATAACTGGAATAGGAAAACGATCTTTGACAGTTTCACGGTTCAAAGCTCGATAATCGATGCAAAATCTCCAACTCCCGTCTTTTTTCTTCACTAATATGATTGGACTTGAAAATGGGCTCAAACTTGGTTGAATAATTCCCGCCGCTAACATCTCACCAACCATTCTTTCTATTTCATCCTTTTGTATGATCGGATAACGATAGGGTCGAACATTAATTGGTGACGTCCCTTCTTTTAGTAGAATAGCATGATCGTGACTTCTCGAAGGAGGCAAACCCTTAGGTAATTGGAGAACATGGTGGAATTCACAAAGCAACTTCTCAATTTCTTGAGGAATTTCGGCCGGTGTGTTTAATGAATTACCCATGCTTACCAATTCCAACAACATTCCCGTGTCTCCCTTTCTCATCGCATGCATCATAGCCTTCAATGAAACTTTTGATTTGCATAAACAAGGATCACCCCTAATAGTGATCATTTGCTCTCCCAAAGCTATTTTCATAGTCAACAATTTCCAATTAACATTCATATCACCCAACGATTCCAGCCATTGCATTCCCAAAATGACATCTGAATTTCCCAAATCAATGGGTAAAAAATCTGCCAAGACCTCTAAATTTGGTAAAATCAGCAATACTCCTTTACAAATTCCTTCTCCCCGAACCGCTTCTCCATTACCCAATTGTATACCATACGAGGCCGAATTTGTAATTGGTAATTTTAACTCAGCTACCAGTGTTTTTGAAATAAAATTGTGGGTTGCTCCACAATCAATCANGGCCAAACCTCTCCATCACCCTTTTCCTCAGCACTAGCCAAGAAAATATGGGTCTTGTTCCCGATTCCCACTGGAACCAAGCCAAAGCAGAACCTTCAAAACATACCATGGCAGCCTCCACTCGTTCTTTATCATTCATCCTATTGATGTCGAAATAACGTTCGGCTCTGCAGACCCATCCTTCCGGATCAACTCCGTTGAAAATCGGCAAATCTAATTTTCGTGGGAGAATTTCCTGATTCAAGGTATGTCTGCTTTCCTCCCTTTCGTCCATTTTCCCTGTTTCTGAAAAACGTCTTCCTTCTGGTTCTGTTGATACTACATTTTCTTCTAATTTTTCCATCATCCGATTCAACTGATCCTGCATTAACAACAAATTCTTTTCCAGAACAGAAATTTTCTTAACCTCCTTCATGTCTTCCTTTAGACCTTCCAATTCCTTCTGCCATTCCTTTGAAATTTCTGATCGTGTCATCATGCTCTGATACCAAATTGATACGTTCACACAACACAACTTTTATTACAGTAAGATTATAACGCTTACAAACCAGATCACAGCCAATTACAACTCAAAACAACAAGCACAAAGGTTCTTTTCTTTTGACCTTCTCCTCCCCCCCTTTTCTGGAAAACCGCCCATTTATTTGGAAATAACTGCTGTCTACAGTTATCCCATATTTCCCTCCTTAATCCCATCCTTTTGAATACGTTTCCTATTATAAGTAAATCTTATAATAGGTTTAATCGTATCACAACCTGTACACAATTTTAGCCATTGTAACAAAACACGTCATTTTGACAGCAGCTGACACTGACCAATCACTCAAAGAGGTAGAGAACCAATGTCGACATAAATAGTAAAACATCAAACTCTAGAAGAAAATTAAACCTTGGGCTTCATTTGTAGTTCGGAGTCTTCCAAATCTTTCATTTCCTGAATATTGACATTGGAAAATAGTCAGGGTCAGAAGACATGACCCAAACTACAAATGATAATTACTCAATAAATAATCTAAAAAAAAATTCATTATGTGGCCATAATTTACCTTTTCTAATCGATTATAACTATTTCGATACTCAGAGGCCTCTTCTCGTGATTTTCGTAAGTCATCCTCCAGTGTTGCAACTTTCACGCGTAATGATGCCAACTCTTCCTATTAATTGAACCAGATAATATATCAAATCCACAAAATTAAAAGAAAAAATAAATCTTAGACCAAAACATTAAGCACCTCAACTGAAGTGAGACTACCACTCCAGCTTTGCGCTTTGTCCCTTGTTTCCTGCATAATCAATAAGATCAGCAGTAAGTTGAAAGAATAAATTTCACAATCCAACTACTGTAGATCAACAATATACTACCGTTAATATATGAATTGGTAAGGATAGTCTTAGAAACTTATGCTACAAAACTTTAGACTAGAACGCTATTCCAAAATTTTAATATTTATATCATAGCTTAGTTATAGCTGCTTATTTTAGGATGTTACAATCCAATAGTGATGACATGTTTCATCTGTCTCTTTGTGATAAATATCATGAAGTTGATATTGAGCTGGATTTGAGAAAAAAAATGAAAGAGGGCATTAATCGCTTCATTGTTCACGAGGATGAAATAAGCAAATCGTATAACAAGATTCTCCTATTAGGCTTGGTAGTTTTCTCTTCACTAAAGTTTACTTTATAAAAGCCATTTATGTATTATAAGTTTTGATAACCATCACAGTAATATCTTTAGAGAACAATCCATTTTTGTTGATGCACCTTTAATAGACGCCTTAGAATGAAATTGAAAAAGAGAAATAACAAATAAGCAGGGTTTAATAATAACTACATTATTCTAAAACTTACCCCGTGAGATGAGTTGTCAAGCTGACCGTTTGAAGGTGATATTGTTGTACCTGACCTTTTCACCTCATTACTTCTTGCTTCACGGCCCCTGCCAGAGACAGCAGGGCCCCTTCCGCGACCTTTTTTTTTCATATTCACGTCCAAAATGTTTTTTGTCTCCATGGCTCCTACTGCAATCTTCTTTCCATCATCCAGTGCCTGCAGTATTTGTTTATCTACAAGCATTAACGTGGGTGGTCCATAATCTAGACTTAGCTTATAGTATAATGCTCATCACAGGTTTTTTTTCGTTTTCATGATACAAGTGTGCAGCTATATTAGTTTTGAACCGAAAAAATTGATACAAAACCTATAAATAAAATAACAAAATCTTGAATAAAAGATCCTTAAAACGAAATCTTAAAACTTCCAAAGCAAGTTCTTATGAAATAACTTTGGAAGCCAAACTAACCTCCACATGATCAGAAATATTTGAGTTATCATCATCTTGTAGTTTCTGGCGTTTCTGAGCACTGGCTTGAATTAAATACTCGCCTGCAGTCTACCATAAAATACAACAAAAGAAAACAATGCCATCAACCACAGATATCATTCTTCACGATCAAGAATGCAGCATGATGTGCAAATTAAAATAATTATATATTTCTGCTATAACAAATAACCATATGCTCATGTACACTATGAGCTTAAAGAATTACAACCATCAATGCACGTATACTGTATGCACTCATAACATAAGCAAGTTGCCATTATTTGTTCGGATGAATTGAGATTGCTCCCGTAACCTTCATCAGTTGCTCTTCCTCGTGGTAGCAATGATAGTCAAAAGTTTGACCAAAGATCTACATTGTGTTTATTCTAATCCATAGTTAAAAAATTTTGCTGACTCTTTGAGTTTTGACAAAATGGGCTAAAGCTCCAGAAATTAAAAATGCCAACAATTAATTATTAGAAATACCCAAATGCATATTTTTGCAGAGAGGTAATTTACGTGCATCAGCTCATTTTACAAAGCTGAACAGATAATTTTTCAGAAAATTTAAAATATTTACCCTCCAAAAAAGCTATGATGCAGATAAAAAAATTAAAAAAAATCAACGATTAAAATCACCCTCCACCGAGAGTCTTTAAAACTTAATAAAGTAAAGACATCAGAATTGAATACCAAGCACTGTCATGAGAAAGTGTGCATTCAAATCTCAGCTAAATTTTGTAATGATCTATCTCAAATGACTCATGCTGGTGCTGCTTGGAAGAAGCCAGAATGATTTGCAAATCAGTTTTTTAGAGCATACCACTAATTGGAAACACACACCTTATGGAATTTCCATCCACCTGGACAGCTATTGTCGAATGGAACTCATGGAGCAACGTGAGGTTATGGACAGCTATTGGTTCAAGAGAAATGGATTGTAATGATCTAAAATTGTCTCACCATGACTCACGCTTAAGTTTGTAACAAATTGGGAACTCAGATGGTGTTTTAAGAGTGAGATTACCAGATGCGATGTTTAGAATTTCTCTAAAAAAACCACGCCAACTTTCTACATATTGCTAGAACATTTTTTCATAAAGTAAATCATGTTCTTACATCATCATCAGAATCACTCGACGTAGAAGGCTCGGCCAAGCCCTGAGCGGCTTCAAATTTAGCAACAGAAGAGACATGGATCCGATTGGTTTGCGGCTGAACAGGCGTAGGGCCAGCAGAGGAAGCTTTTCCCACCATGCGAGCCTCGAGCTTGGCAATCTTACTGGGCAGTGACTGATCACACTGGTTGGATGAGTTGGAAGAGAAATGAAGCATCACGTCCTCCGACATTGCGAAAACAGCGAAGCTCTAAGCAAATAATAATACAAATCAGAGAGCTGTAGGCTCATATGAAACAACGATGGCCATGAACGCCAGAACAGGATTGTAATTCGAGGTAAACCTGTACTTTATGCTAGGGTAAGCGAAAGTGCTAAAAATTAATGAGGAAGAAGACGAAGCTGATGATTACACATACATAATGAAGAAACTGAACGGCTCTAGCGCAGACAGCAAAACAAAAACAAAAAAAAACGGATTGAAAATGGAATTAGGGCAGACCAAAAATGAAATTAGGGTTTTGAATTGAAGCTATGAACTAATACCGGAAATAGAAGATATTCAAAGGAGTTACTTTAGCTCTTCATACTAGATGTGTGATTTTATCTTGGGTCAAAATTATTTTGTACCATATTCTTCGTTTGATTTAACAAATCCAAAACTAAAATTTAGAATAATAAATACGGTCACGAACACAATCTTAAATCGTTCATCACGATTCTAATTTTAGATTTGATTGATAAAAACTCGTAGATAATGTTATATTTAATTTCTTGATATATATTTTTAATATATTTTATTAAATTATAATTAATAAATAAATATTATAAATAATTATTTTAATTATATTACATTATATGTATTTTTAGATCAATATGCGACAATGTGTACAATAATAATATATACTAAAAAGATAAAATTAGCACTGCTCAAAATTCACCGTAAATGATTTTGGTAGCAGTCTTAAAAATAAAAAACCGCAGCTTCAATAATCATACCATGAGTCAAAAACTCAACCAAAAAAAAACAAATTTGAGTTAAACACACAAAATTAAACTTGACGCAAAATTAATAAAAAAAAATATATTTTGTTTTTAAAATTTTATATGTTTTAATATAAAATTAAAACATAATTGTTCTATATTCCACTGTACCAACCTGGAACTAAACAAAAAACCTTGATAGATTCTCGTTCATCGAGCAGAGATTTCTTTGCACAAGTCTCTACATTATATGTATTCTCTTATCTTTAGGCCGCTGAGTCACCGTGATTTAACTCTCTCATAAACTGTCGGGTTGGAGTGTAAAAGCCTTATGGGCGATGGATTTTGCCTTTTGGGTACAAGGTGAGACCCATTATTTAGGATATGGTTTATTTTATTTATTTGAAAGTTTAGTTGAGTTTTATTTATTAAATCTTCCAAATTAGAAAGTTTAATTCGATTTGTATTTTGTATGTGAACTTGTGTATTAGTGTTACCAAAATTAAAGTAAAATTCAAGGTAAAATACAATTTTAATAATTCCAATAATTTACACTTAAGATTTTGTATTTTTCTTGACAAATGGAACAAGTTCACTCGAGTGTTTTAAAAAAAACCCAAAAATTAATCGAATCGGTTACGAGGGAATAAAACACACTCGTAATAGGTTAGATTGAATTTTTGTTCCGGAATAAAATGAAAATCAAGCTCGACGTGCTTCGATTTAGAGTGGAGAATCGGATTAGATGCAAAAAATGTGACGCTAATATTATCAACCATGATAGTTGGTGGATCATCGGGTTCAATACCGATTTCCTCGCAAAGCTTTGGAAGCAAAAGAAGTTCGGCAACTATACTAGCTAGACTTCTATATTCCAATTCTGTGCTTGATCTGGCGACACTATTTTGCTCGGAAGAGGTTCAAGAAACTCGATCATTTAAGGACGAACCCTAATCCGCATCGGCATATCTAATTATAGAAGGAAATAAAAGAATATTTCGAGAATCGAATAGCCGTGTTTTTTACTACTAGTCTTGTTTTATACCGTAGAACATAAATAGATAAGGACTTTTCCGTCACTCCAGAGTTCACAGAACTTCTCAAGCAGGGTCATGATTGGGATTTCCATGTGAGAAGGAGGAAGATCAAACAACAGCTTAAAATTTGAAATTCTTGATTCAAACGGTCCTCTACGTTAAGAGTCTCTGGTGTCATCTGGACCGTCCATTCAAATATCATTTCAACGTCAGATCTTATACATATTCTTCCTTTTTGGCACACTCAGTGAAAGCGCTCTCTCCATTTTCGTTTTCTGCGTCTTTCTTTGCTCTGTCCATAACACTCATCTCGCTATCTTGCGCTTTTGATTTCTTTCTTCGTTTATCGTCTACGAAGTTTCTTGATTTTGATTCCATTTCTGAGTTCTCATTTTTTATATCTGAGTTAATGGACGCCGGCAGAGGTTTTCCGGCCTCATCAGAAATTCTGAGTACATCAAAGGTCCGGTTTGGGTTCCAGGACAATCAATTCAACTCTGTGCCTCCAGTTAGGGCTACTCCTATTCTTCACAAGTCTGCTTCCGTCGAGAATGTGGCTCCGATTTCTGCTGTTCGAAGTATCAGCCAGAGGTTCGACGAGGACGAAGTGGGGGATGAATCGGTGTGTCAGAGCTTCGATTTTTCCGAGGATCCCTCTTTCTGGAAGGATAACAACGTACAGGTGAAGATTGTACTTGATTTTATTTGTTTATTGTTTTTTTGCCCCTTTTCTTGACATTTGGTATGATGATATCACCGTATTACCTATTTAGTGTTCATTTCTGTTATTTGGTCCTCAATTTTATTTTCAGATATGGTCCCCTGCTGAAGTTTGAGATGTCCATTTTCTCTATTGTTTAGTTTTCTTAACATGATTTTTTTTGTTGGTAAGAAACGTAATTAGAATTCGCACTATCCTAGTTGAATACCTCATTGTGATGTCTTATCTAACATAGGTTATCATAAGAGTTCGTCCTCTTAGTAGCACAGAAATATCATTACAAGGCTACAGCAAATGCATCAAGCAAGAGAACTCTCAAACGATTTCATGGACTGGACATCCTGAGTCACGTTTTACCTTTGACCTTGTCGCTGATGAGAATGTTAGCCAGGTACATATATTTTTTATTCTGTAACTATTATGATTATTATTATGTCTTTTATGTGAACAGTTTTCATCTATACTAAAATGTTACAGGAAAACCTCTTCAAAGTGGCTGGATTGTCTATGGTGGAGAACTGTATTGAAGGCTACAACAGTTGCATGTTTGCATATGGGCAGGTAAGGCCTTTTTAAGTTTTTCCATTTCCTAATTTCTCTCTTAATTTTTTGACGGAAATTCTGTTGCGGAAGCTCGAACAATTTCAAATAGCGTGTAAGCTATTGTACTAAAAAATCACACTAGATAGATTCTCAGGTAAGAGAGGTGAGTCACAACTGCCCACTTAAGAACCAAGTCTTACATACATAGCCAAAATTATCCTAGTAATTTAATAGTACAATAAATAACAACAACTATACCCGACAAAATAAAAAACGACTATTAAATAAAGCAATAAAAGAAATACTAAATTTAACGAGGTTCGGCCAAATATGTATACGTCATCGGACAGTGCAAAATATATTTCACAAGGAAATATTACAAAGAGATAAGAAGTAAGATCAAAATTACCAAAAAAATATAAGTAATTTTGGAATATGATGAGAATAATGAAAGAAGGAGAAATTAATTTATAGTGTTTACAGCCCCATAAAAATATTATTCCCAATGTGGGTCTCTAATTAGGTCAAAAAACAACAAATCTCTATCTTGACTTAATTTGAATCTCACCCAAAAATAAATCTTCTCAATCAAACGATCTTCGCAGTGTCTCCAAATTTGCGCCATCAGGCCCCTACTCAAATTTGCAGGATATTAACCAAGTTTAAACAATTTTCAAACTTGTTTCTTGTAACCACTTTAGTCAGCATATCTGCAGAATCTCCAAAGTATGAACCTTCTGGAGAAGTATCTCTTCTTCATCGAGAATTTTCCTCACGAAATGATAGCGAACATCAATATGCTTCGTCTGTGCATGGAAGACTTCATTCTTTGCTAAATGAATAGCACTCTGATTGTCAGAATAGCTTCCTTTACAACTTCTGTAATTGCCAACTCTCAAGTTGTTTCTGACCAACTTTCAAATCTTTTAGCAACCCATGAAGCCAAACAACTTCCTTTACAGCTTCTGTAATTGCCATATATTCTGCCTCTGTTGTAGACAAAGTCATTGTTTGCTGCAAAGTAGACTTCCAACTAACTGACGCATTTGCTAGAGAAAACAAATAGCCATTCTAGATCGTCGCTTATCCAAATCTCCCGCATAGTCAGAATCACAATATTTAACTACACAATGACCAAAAGATTTATCCCGCTCGAATTCTAATCCAACATCTATGGTATTTTGGAGATACCGCAGAATCCATTTCACAGCTAGCCAATGACCCTTACACAAATCATGCATATATCTGCTCACAACACTAACAACATGTGAAATATCTGGTCTCATATCAACCATTGCATACATCAAGATTCCGACTGCATTTGCATATGAGACTTTTGTCATGTATTCTCGTTCTTCATCAGTTGTTGGAGATAACAGATTACTCAATTTGAAATGAGGAGTAAGTGAGATATTTACAAGTTTTGTATTTTCATGAATACCAAAATACTGTAATATCTTCTTCAAATACTGCTTCTGAGTTAGATATAACTTGTCTTGTTCTCTTTCTCTTTTTATCTCCTTACCGAGAATCTTCTTAGTTTTCCCCAAATCCTTCATCTCGAACTCTTTGCTTAACTGAGCCTTTAACTTGTCAATTTCAACTTGGCTATCAGCATATCATCAACATACAAAAGTAAGTAGATGTATGATCTATCTTGAATTCTGCGCAAATACACACATTGATTGTATCTTCATAAACTGGTCAAATCGTTTGTATCACTGTCTCTGAGATTGTTTCAGTCTGTACAACGATTTGTTCAGTCTGCAAACTCAATCTTCTTTTCCATCAATCTTGTATTTTTCTGGCTGAGTCATATAGATTTTCTCTTTCAAATCATCGTGCAAGAACGCAGTCTTCACATCAAGTTGAGCTAGCTCCAAATTCAACTGTGCTACCAAGGCTAACAAAATTCTAATGAAGGAATGTTTAACCACGGGAGAAAAAACCTCATTATAATCAATTCATTTCTTCTGAGCGTAACCTTTAGCCACCAACCTTGCCTTGTAGCAGATATCATATTTGTCAGGAAATCCTTATTTCTTTGCAAATATTCATTTGCATCCAATTGTCTTCTTCCCCTTTGGTAGTGACGCCAACTCCCATCTCCCGTTCTTTTCAAGAGATTGCTTTTGTACTTCCGGTTACTAATAATGTTCCATCTACCTCTTAAGAGGCCATTCGAAGTTCAGAAAATGGTAAAGCGAACATGTTTTTGAATCTCTCGTCTTGTTCTTCTAATGACAATTGGCTCCGATTGATGTAAAAGTTCTAGGGTAGGAACTTCTTCCTCATTTGACTCTCTTTCTGCCACTGGTGAGTCATTAGTGATGTTACTTGTTGGATTCACCACTGCCTGTTTAAACTCCATCTGCTTCGTAGTATACTCTACTTGCTGCGAAGTACTCTCAACCTCTTTTAGATTTACTTATATCTCTTTGAAATGACAGACTCATCAGAAATGAAGTCTTCTACTTCCTCAATACTATCAAGAAATGTATTATCGAATGCGAGATTTGCTGTAGAGATTTTTGATGGCACAGGTCATTTTGACATGTGGAAAAGTGAAGTTCTAGATGCTTTATTTCAACAAGGTCTAGACGTTGCCATTGAAGAAAAGAAACCAGAAGATGTCGAGCAAAAAGATTGGATGATGCTTAATCGATTAGAATCCTAATTAGAATCCCACATCGGGAAGAATTGTTTTAGGGAGAGGGGTAAACACTATAAATTAACCTCTTATCCATTCATTCTTCTCATCTTATTCAAAAATTACTTATATCTCTTTGATAATTTTGGTCTTACTTCATCTTTGTGTCCGAGGACGTAGGCATACTTGGCCGAACCTCGTTAAATTTGGTGTTTCTTTTATTGCTTTATTTAATAGTTGTTGTTATTTATTGTACTATTAAATTACTATGATAATTCTGGCTAGGTAAGACTTGATTATTAAGTGGTCCGTTGTGACCCACCTCTCTTACCGGTGAATCTATATAGTGTGATTTTTTAGTACAATAGCTTACACGCTATTTGAAATTGCCCGAGCTTCCGCAACAAATTCTTTATTTTTTTTTTCTTTTCAAGTGTAGCCTTTTATTGTTTTATTTAATAGTTGTTGTTATTTATTGTACTATTAAATTACTATGATAATTCTGGCTACGTAAGATTTGGTTCTTAAATGGTCCGTTGTGACTCACCTCTCTTACCTGATAATCTATCTAGTGTGATTTCTTAGTACAAAAGATTACACGCTATTTGAAATTGCCCAAGCTTCCACAACAAATTCTTTATTCTTTTTTTTTTCTTTTCAAGTGTAGCCTTTTAGTTGATCACTCATTGTACCTTTTGAAATTGCATTTAGTTTTGAACTTTCACTTTGGGATACGTATTCAATGAAAATTTCAATTGTTTATAGACGGGAAGCGGAAAGACTCACACTATGCTTGGAGACATTGAAGGGGGTTCACGGAGACATAGTGTCAACTGTGGGATGACCCCTAGAGTTTTTGAGCATTTATTCTCAAGGATTCAAAAGGTACACAATCAAGTGTAATCTTTTTCTTTTACCTAATTTTTTATAGCAGCCTAGCAGAGGAAACCTCGTATCAAGGGTATTTCCTTTTCTGTGAAGAATTTCTTCAGTTCTAGATTGGTGCAATATATGGTAGTATTGAGTAATTTTCCATGCATACAATTGAACATATTTTATGCTAATTGCTTAAGTGTAATGATTGGAGTTATATTCTAATCTCCTTGGCTTATTTTTCTTGACTTTGCATATTGAAAATTAGTGTAACGGGCATGTCTTTTGGTTTGCATAAAGATGCATTACTGTCTTTACCTTTTATTGTCTTATTAATAATGATATTCTCAATGTTTCAAGGTTTAGAAACTAACCATTCATGGACTGCATTTTGATTTCCAGGAAAAGGAAGATCGTAAAGATGAGAAGTTGATGTTTTCTTGTAAATGTTCATTTTTGGAAATTTATAACGAACAAATTCTTGATCTCTTGGACCCATCATCAAGTAACTTGCAAGTATGTCTTACTCCTTTCATTGATCACTTTATGATCTATTATCATCATGCACTGGAAATCTACTACTCTACTAAGTTTTATGGGAAATTTTTGAAATGTATTTATTATGATCTATCTCAAATAAGTTTTGACCATTGTGCTAACCAATAAATCGACTAAGAACATTTAAGTCACGGGTGAAGACCTCATGTTGAACACTGAATCCCAATTGATATAAGTTTAGACCATTGTGCTAATCAGTAAATCAACTAAGAGCTTATAAGTTACAGGTGAAACCTCATGTTGTACATTGAATCCCAGTCGATTAATGTGTGTACCTACATACTTTCGCATGTAGTCTAAATCAATTGTATAGAACAATAATATTAAAATTTATGAAATGTAACATTTACTGGAAGTAATGTAATCTCTGATACATTTACTTATTTTGTGCATTTCTCATTATCGTAGCCAATATTAATTTGTTTAATCATTAAATAAGGAGAAGAAAACAAGTTGATACTTGTCGTTTTTAAATGGGTTTGTGCTGGAGAAATCTTGCAGATTAGGGAAGACATTAAGAAAGGGATCTATGTGGAAAACTTAAAGGAGATAGAAGTCAAGAGTTCTCGAGAAGTCTTGCAACACCTTATTCAGGTACATACGGAATTCTTTTCTTATTGAAGATGTTTTCCCACAGGAAGTGTTTTCTTAGTCACTTAGTTATGGAGAAAGTGCATTACTCTATCTATATACTATTGTCTGAATATCTTTTGACTATATTATCCATGATATTTAAGAAAAAATCTGCCCGTAATTGTTAATCTTTCAGGGTGCTGCAAATAGAAAAGTAGCTTCCACTAATATGAACCGAGCTAGCAGCCGTTCTCATAGTGTATTTACATGCATAGTTGAGAGTCAGGTACCTACCATCTTCATGGTCTTTTTTTCTTTAAGACAATATTAGGAATATCATACTTTTTCTTTATTATTGCCAGTGGTAACTTTTTGCCCAATTTTTTATTTGTATCTCTAGTGGGAGTCGCAAGGTGTAACTCGCCACCGGTTTGCTCGACTTAATCTCGTTGATTTAGCAGGATCCGAAAGGTGAAATGATTTACGTTTTGTTAGTTTGCAAAAGTTATTAAGAATTGGCAGATTACCACTGGTTCAACAAGAAAGAGCATTGTATTCTTTAGTATTCTTAGAAATAAAATGAAGGGAAAAAAGTTCTTCATCTTAGTTAAGACTCTTGCGAAAATGTTTTTCGACCATCAACTTGTTTCTTCATATTTCCTTTCTCTTATGATATCTTAAAAAAAAATATGCTTGATGTGAAAGTTTTAAGGATTATTCTTTATGGGTTTCGAGCACAGGCAAAAGAGTTCTGGTGCAGAAGGTGAGCGTTTGAAGGAAGCAACAAATATCAACAAGTCTCTTTCAACATTGGGGTAACTTCTCGTAGATATATTTTTCTATAATAATCTTTTTTCCCTTTTATGCAAAGTAAGAAGGTAAGAAATGATTTACCTTTTATGCAAATTTCTACAGGCTTGTGATAATGAACTTGGTGAGTATATCCAATGGAAAGTCACTTCATGTTCCTTATAGAGATTCCAAGCTTACCTTTTTACTTCAGGTCAGCAAACAAGTTAATCAAATAGAAGTTTTGAGATGATGTTTTTTGAAAATATAACTATAATATGCATTATTGGAAGTCAAAAATTAATATAGGATGTATAAGCTCTTTAAAAAGTTTCAAAATCGTTCGAAGAGCAAGATGTTCTGATTTAAAGTTATGAAATAAATTTTTATACCTAATGATTGAGACTCAAACGTGGAAAAATATTCTCATTGACTATACTTTCATTGCTACGAGAAATTAAAGTCGCTTACTCATTCTCTCTTCTTATCAGGATTCTCTTGGAGGGAATTCAAAAACTATCATAATTTCAAATATCAATCCTGCTAGTTGGTTAGTGGATCTCAATTTAGAATTAAATTAGAGTTTCGTATTCAACGCATGTTTTCAAACTTGTCCTTTTGATGTAAAGATAATTTTATTTCTCTTCTTTTTTGTTCTTTTGGCAGTTGTTCGTTAGAGACTTTGAGCACGTTAAAATTTGCGCAACGTGCTAAGTTTATCAAAAACAATGTAAGTGTGCTACATGATTTTCTCTCCTATTGGAAAGGAAGGACGTTCAAATAATAAATTTTGGCTTGTATATAATGTTGGAGTTAAAAATGATAATGAGCAGGGAACATAGCCAACTAGTATGCTTTGGTGGCTATATGTAATAAAAGCACTCATTTTATCAATGATTATGAGTAGGAAACAAATTAATGATTATGAGTAGGAAACAAATTAATTATATTGATCATTGGTACCTTTTTACGCCATTTCTAGTCTCATTGAAATTAGGTGTTGAACACTTGAAGATGTTACGAAATAGCACCTTAGCTTCTCCTTTCTTTTACAGTGAACAATGTTGTATTGAAACTAGAGAAGACATAATTAAAGGATTACGGTTTATGTCAGGGAAATGTGACAAAAAAAAATCTGTCTATTGTTTGTTTTTGAAAAAATTCTATTCCTCAGGCAATTGTAAATGAGGATTCATCTGGGGATGTTATAGCCATGAGGTTACAAATTCAACAATTGAAGGTATGTGTATATATTTCACATAATTTCTGATTTTTTGCTATTTCCTATTTAAAAAAATTTCTCTTGTGTCTTATAGATATTCTTTTGATTTCTATTACTTTTGCTAAAGTTGGTGTGCGATGAATTGTTTTCCAGAAAGAAATAGAAAGATTGCGAGGTTACACTGGAGGAGCTGACAATCAAGACATTGAAACAATGACAACAAGTTTTCAAGGATCCCCAGGATCCTTTAAGTGGGAAGGTCTTGGTGGATTATGCAGTCCACTGACCGTGGGTAAAGGGATATCTCAGGTATTTACAATAAACTATGTGGAAGTTCATACAACATTTTATTGGTTACTAATTCTCTCCATGTGCATTGGCAGAAAAAAGACTACGAGGTTACTCTTGTTGGTGCATTTAAAAGGGAAAAGGAGAAAGATCTCGCTCTTCAAGCGTTGGCTGCTGAAAATCAGGCTGCTATGCAACTGGTATGTATGATAGAAGTTTTTCTCTTTGATTTTCCAGTTAGAGATGCACTAGTAAAATGTCTTTGGTTGTTCTCATAATATAAATTTGACTCTATCTCAATGCTTGTATTACATTGATTGCATTTTATTTGTATCAAGGCCAAACAAAGAGAAGATGAAATTCAAGGTCTTAAAATGAGGTTACGATTCCGTGAGGCTGGAATTAAAAGGCTGGAAGCAGTTGTCTCTGGGAAGATATCTGCGGATACTTGCTTAGTAAAAGAAAAGGAGGAAAATTTGAAGGAAATTGATGTTCTGAAGACACAAGTTGAACGTAACCAAGAAGCAACCAGATTTGCAATGGAAAATCTGAGGTTAAAAGAGGAAATTAGAAGGTAGGCCTGTGTGCATTTGTAGTATTCAAAACTTTTCATGGTGAACTCGTGTTTAATCTCATGGAACTTATCATTTTGTATTTTTATTTATGCTTGTATGGAAAAGGTTAAAGTCATTTTATGAAGAAGGTGAAAGAGAGTTTATGGATGAGCAGATCAAAGAGCTACAGAGCAAGGTTAATATGCTGAAACACGCCTTTTGCAGTTAATGTTTTTGGTTTTCTATTCATTGTGTGTCTTGTTCTTGTGAGGAATTTAGTTGTTAGAGGCACTTGAATGGAAGCTTATGCATGAATTAAATCCCTCAACAACTCAGGTACTCTCCAAACTATTTGTGATTATTATAGTTGTTCACGCAAAAAAAATTTCCTTAGCTTTTCCTTTTGAATGATCTGTTGTTGTAGACTGCAAATTCATGGATGCTGGAAGAAATGTGCAACGATGACGATTTATTGGTTTCAAATAAGGTATTGTTAATTATATGTTTAAGAGCAGGGTGTAGCTATTGCTCTAATTTTAGGAAGTGATTGTATTCAAGAAGAATCGCAAATTGTCTTGAACTTTTTCCTTTGCTTAACTTTTCCATTTCAGGAGCTAAGATCGCCTAGGAAATCTTTCATCAACGGAGAAAATGAGTTCCTTCGCATACAGGTAAATCATGTTTAAGAATTAGTCAATTTTAGAAATGTATTGAAACAAAGTCATCTAAGCTCTTTTTCAGATTTTCCATTCATTCAGTATAATTTTATCTTAGGTTATTCAAAATCAAGCTGAGTTGGATGCATTGTCCCAAAAAATGGAGTTGTGTCTCGAAGAGAAAGAAAGATTGGAAAGGTCTGACCCTTTGTAATTTTTTTCATTTTATTTCTGTGAGGGATTTTTCATTTCATTCATGAGCTTACTATTTTGTGCTTATTAGTTTCATGTACCTTTTCTTTTGCAATTATGTATTCAGTCTGATAAATCTTAATTAACCTGCAGCCATGTTAACGAATTGATATTAAAGCTTGAAGCAGAGAAATCGTATCACAGCTCCGGAGTACTCGAAATTGAGCCTGGTTTGTGGCCAACTGATGATAATTCCATCATAAATCCTAGTGATCAAAAGGAGCTCGAGACAATGGTCGATGCCATTGCAGCTGCAAGCCAAAGAGAAGCAGAGGCTCATGAGAAAGTAATAAGAATTTCAAATGAGAATGACGAGCTAAGAATGAAGGTCAATCTACTCATTGAAGACAACAAAAGTCTGATCGAAATGTATGAAAAGGCGTCTTCAGAATGTGCCAGTAAGGAAGAATCTGCTCGATATGTTGCTGAAAAAGAATTTGGGTTGCAAAATACGGTTCACGATCTAGAACATCAGCTGGTCGAAATGCACGAAGAGAATGATAGATTAATGGGTTTATATGAAGAAGCCATGCAAGAGAAGGATGAGCTGAAACGAATGGTTTCTGATCTTG
This sequence comes from Begonia fuchsioides, assembly GCA_003255005.1. Lineage (NCBI taxonomy): Eukaryota > Viridiplantae > Streptophyta > Magnoliopsida > Cucurbitales > Begoniaceae > Begonia > Begonia fuchsioides. The sequence continues at coordinate 120,729 of QAOC01033279.1, forward strand.
AACAGAGAAAATCAAACTTTGAAGCCCTGGATTGCCCGGAAAGGCTTGTCATGATCGATCAAGGGATGGATTTAGAGATTTACGAAGCTAAAACATCGATCGACAAGGGAAATAATTTGGTGAGTGGATCTTCATTTTCCAAATTAGATGAATCAGAATCTAAGAACTGTATTCAAGGATTTAACTTGGAAGTCCCAATGGACGCAGAATCATCAGTTCATGTTGAAAAACTGCATGATCATTTGAACATGGTGAAATCGAAGGTGGGAAAAGCAGCAGAGCAACTTCCAGACACATCCAATACATTAGCTTCTTTCAGTTTACTCGAGAAATTAATGTTCGAAGCCGATAATCTCTCGAAGGAAATCGAATTATTGGAAGATGATTTTCAGGTCAAGCAGAACCAGCTTGAATCAAACGGAGTTGTTCTTTCTGCAGAGATTCAAAAAAGAACTCTCGCTCTTAGTAAGCTTTCAGCTCTCAAATACACCATATCCAGCTTGTCTGCTTCACTCGATTATTTCCAAGAGCGAGAAGCAACGACAAGAGTGAGAAGAAAAGCTTCTAAATTCTATCTCGAGCAGAAGAAACGTGAAATGGGGTCCCTTCAAATCATCAAAAATGAAATCGAGACCGGAAAGAGAGAGATCCAGAACTCTGAAGATGAACTGAGGAACAAAATCTTGTCTCTAAAATCAAAATTAGAGGAGGAAAACAAGAAACAAGAGAATGACAAGGTCCTTTTCGCGATAGACAACGTCGAAAGAATTGAACCAACGTTCAAAACTCTGAAAGCAACAGAATTGTTGAAGTCTGAAGAAGAGAAAACCAAGCTGCAAGCGGAGATGAAACTTTACCGAGAAAAACTCGGCTCGAGAAGAAGAGAATTCGAAGAAATGACTAAGAAGTCGGTAAAGTTAGAAACCGAGATCAAAAACATCGAATTGGAAATAAAAAAGGCGATCGATTCAGTCGAAGAAACGGAGTTGAAATTCCAAACTGCAGTTCAGGAGAAGCGAACACTGGTAGAAACCAGACAAATTCAACAAACTGAAATGGAAAACACAATTCTTGATTATCAAGAGTGTGTTTACAATGAAGATTTAAAAACAGCAGAGAAGACGGTAATGGAGGAAGAACTTGAAATGGAGTACAGAAGAATACAAGAGAAACAAATAGTAAGATCAGTAATGAAAGAGAAGGCAATCCAGCTGATGAAATTCACAAATGAAGATCTCAAAAATCTTGGTTCATCCATTGTTGAAGCCAGATCACTGCTTGAAAAATGCCAATGAGCAGGTACTGCTTTATTTTTATTTTTTCTCTTCACTGGCAAATTATATTTTGCCAATTGTTGCTGAAATTCACTTGGGTTTTTGGTAAATTTATTGAACCGAGTCCTTCGCGACTAATTATCTTAAATCAGAAGTTGAAAATCCAGCGTAAGATAAAGAATCAGCCATATTTGTCACTATGATTGGCATATTCGATGAGGATTAAGTCAATATGATTTGCATATTTGATAACGATTAAGCTGAATTTGTCATTATGATTCGCATATTTGGTTAAAGTATTCATGGAAAGAAGCTAATGTTTCTGTCTAAAATCCTTTATTTATCTCTCTACCTTAAATCTTCCTGCCTCGTCCTCGGTGGCCATGGATTTACCCACCTTCGGAATTCACTTGAGTTTCTTTTTTAGAGCAATGGGTTGGTTTCGAATCTAACTCCAAATGAACGAATCGTGTTGAAATCGGTGGCAATGGTTTCTTTTTTAGTGCATTTTGCATCATTTCAAATGTCTTTTTCAAAAAGACTGAAATTGTTGGAGAGTAAAAGTTTGAAAATCATGAACAAAACCACCTACTGGATTCAATGGAAAACCGAATTGATGTTTCCATCCCAAAAAAAGTATTTAAATCTAATTTAAAAATCAACTCGGGTTAAATAATAATTTGATGAGGGATTTGTTGCAACCATGTTTTCAAATGAGAATCAAGGAATCAAACAAGCAGTAGCAAGTCTCTTTTTTTTATTAAAGCTTGAAAATTTTCAAGACTAGATCAAAGGGAGAATCGAATTCCAACTTAAAACAAAAAAAAAACATCAAATTTCCAACGCAGATTCTAGTTTAAGACCAAATCGGTTGATCAAAGGTGAAACTTAACTTAAACCCTGCGCCCGTTCTTGTCTTCCCACCACTCCATGAACTTGACCTGCGCAGCCATGGTGTCTAGACGGTAGAGTTGATACCAATGGCTCGCAATCTCTTGGCCAAAGGTCCATCCAAAAACCCCTCCTGCTAGAAACGCCAATCCAGCACCTATATAGGATAATCAAATACTCCCATCCATTAATAACCAGTTTCGGATGATAAAAATATCTCTCTATCATACAATCACATACACAACTTATACAAAGATAATTCTAAAGTTATCTTGTTACTGGATCTTTTAATTGTATACATTAACATCAAAAAAATAATTATTTAAATTTAAATACATCAACTACATTTAGTAATCCCGGTTTTCGACCAGCCGTATACTTAGTATTGCCAAGCTTATCAACATGCAAGTCCCACGTCTATTTTTGCTTAAAAAAATTATGGGCAGTTAGACTCATTTTCAATTGCTTAAGGTCTCTAAACAGACATTGAATGATGACAAGTTAATAAAAGGAAATAAGTTTCAACACAAAAGAAGTGGAATGAGAGTCATACAATCAAGGTGGACATAAGCAAGTGACTGACCTTGTACTGCTATTCATCATTTCACATTCAAAAGTGCAGAAAAAGGTAATATTTGGACATATTTAATTCAATAGATTTCCAAGTCATGAAGTTGATGAACCATTAAAAGCATGAGTAAAGTACCATGTAAACTCCTCGAGTATTTCCATGCAAAACCTGCAGTTGTCACAGCTCCAATAGCACCTCCTTGTAGAGATATTTGAGCAGCTTCCCTAGCCGTCCTAAGCTGAACATATATGAGACAAAATAAGGTCATATAGTCCCCAAGTTAGCAGCAAAGGAAAAAGATAAAAAAAACTCTCACTTCTAAAAGTAGAAAAGCACGCAGAACTAGCTAAAAGGACGGACAAAAGTACATTTTAGTTAAAAGGACGGACACAAGTACATTTTAGTTAATGCTTGACGAGATGAAAAAAGAAATAGAAAAAATAAATATTCTCAGATCAATTCTAAAATGCCCATCAACCCTTTGATCACCAAGTCGCCAATAACCGAACACAGATGCTAATCATATTTACCAATCAATCATTAAATAAACTCGACCAAGGTGAAGGTAACACAGTAGATGAAGCCATTACCTCCTAACCATTCAAAGACACAAAAGCCTAGCAAAGAAAATATAAATGAAAAAAAATGTATAATACTGATATAAAGCATTCTTCCACCACATGCCCAAGCAGGAAACAATAACCAGACGGAATCTATAATCTACTGATATGTTCCGACATTGCTACATAAGTAATTAAACATCAAAAGCAACTACGAACAAGAGCTTATCAACTCAACTACGGAAACATAAACAAGAACAAGCAAGAGCAGCAAATATAGTTAAACTATAGTACAAGCTTTGTGCTTTGGAATTTTGCCACCAGAAAATATCGACTGATTAGTGTCATCTAGCCATAGGGATCAGTTTCTACAAACTTCAATATAAGAAGCTAATCCAAGTATATATCCAAATTGAAAACAAATCATCCACCAAACGGGAACCACGATGATTGAAACGGCGCGGAAATTAAAAAAAAATCATAAATCAGAACGAACGCACATCAGAGAGAATACAAAAGCAAGACGAAGAAGAGCAGAAAGATGATTACAGTGGGACCGTGAACAGGATCGGAAGCAACGAACTCTTCGACATCAGAGGCAGACCAAGACGGGAGCTTCTCATCGCGCATAATGAATGGAGAGTAGTTGTCCAAGATCGAAAATCGTTCAGACCAGAACTCCTTGTAGCCCTCCCAGTGCTTTTTGAAGAAAGAGAGAGATGGAGAGGACGAATCTCCCATTTTTTCACTCGCAGTTCTCCGAATTTCCGGCGACGAATTGAGGTTTCGATCGTTCTACTCGAGAACTAACTCCGATTTTAAGTTCATCCAGAAGAGGAAAGAGCCAAGTCTATTACTTCTTTAAACAAATGGGCGTGGGCCTATAAAGCCCATCAAACTTGTTTTTTCTAAATTTTTTAATTAATTTTTAATTAATTAATTAATTATTTTTTTAATTTATTTTTTAGGTAATATTTCATTTTTCTTATCAAAATCGATTTAGCTTGGTTCATTTTCTTGAAGCCAAACCAAACCCCATAACTAAAGATGGGCAGAACTGGATCAAGACAACCGATTTTGGTCTAATTTCAGTCTCATTTTCTAAAAATTACAATTCATGATCTATTTCTAGTTTTGGAAAATAAGAAGCCAAAGTTCTCGATTTTGTATGGTTTTGCAAGCTTGCATTTTTGGAATTATTTAAATTCTTTTTTTCATTACTAATAAATCTTCACATAATTTTCCCCAAATAAAATATATGTTAACAAAAAGTAATTATGACGTCATATTCACCTTAAATTTCATTTTTTTTAAATTAATACCTTAAAGTTTAGACGTTATTAATAAATACCCTAATGTTAAATTATTTTTTAATTAATTATTTGATAATTATAATCAAATAATGAGTTTAAGTCGGTTTGTCAAATGGGTTTGCAGAGTCAGACCGATTACGCATCTTTTCTCAAGTTTTTAAAAAAGTATTCATTAAAGTATTAATTTTTTTAATTGATACTTTCAAACTCAATGACAAATTGTTCGTTAATTATCTCACAAGCAAAATACATGGCTGAAAATAGAGAAAACCACCAGATATCGATTATCTCCATTCAGACAAATGATTGATGACATCGTTAATGGGCAGTTCTTGGGTTCTGAAAGATATGAACAGACAATACATGATCAAACCTTTTCGGCTGATGTTTCCATATGGGCATGTCATTGCTGAGCACATTGAACGCGCTGAGCGCCGCCTTGCATCTCATCATCCTCGTTATAAGCATCAGCCTGAGCCGCCTGCTTCCGCCGCATCTCCTCCTCAATGTTGACATCGTACAAAGTAGTTTCCTCACAGTCGTCCAAGTCCATGCCTGTGATTTGAGGCTTTGGTTTAGAGGGAAGAATGGCTTCCAGGGCTGTAATCTGCTCCGAGCTAAGCGATTCGGGGAAATCCACGGTGAAATGAACGTAGACCTTCCCTTTCATGAAGGGTCTTTGGTATATAGGCATTCCTTCCTCGTTAATTGCCTTGAATGAATCTGCGTTGAGTTCACAAATTTGGTCATCGTCTTGAAAAAATAAAATTGCCCACAAATTGTCGTGAATTGAAGCTTGTCTTACCAGGTTTTACAACTTGGCCAGGTTCTGATTTGATCAGGAGACGGCGGCCATCTAAATGAACTAAGACAAACTGAAATCCACACAACGCTTCAGTGAGGGACAATGTGTGTTCTATAAAGAGATCGTCTCCCTTTCTCTTGAATCTTGGGTGTTCTTTCTGTTGGAGGACAAAAACTATGTCTCCGGTGACCGTGTCCGGCTGCGGAAGATACAAAAGCAGAGATAGGAATCAATAACTCATACGCACCCAGAGAAAATTATCATGGCGTTTACGAATTGAAATTTGCGTCTTACCGATTGATCAGCTTCTCCTGGAAATGTAATTTTCTGTCCGTGCTGCATTCCCTTCTCCACAATCACTTCTAGCACCTTCTTCTCAGGGACGACCTTCTCTCCTTTACACTGTGGACATCGATCCTTGTCGTCTATGGTTTCTCCGGTTCCCTTGCATTCATTACAAGGCTGTTGCATCTGTTGAACCATTGACGGACCAAGCTGCCTCATTGTGACCTTCATTCCTGCTCCTTGACAGCCAGAGCATGTCATTGAAGCACCAGATTTTGATCCCTTCCTGCAAATTTTCCCACAAATCAACAAAAAGCTACTTTAAAAAATATTAAGACAAGAACTAGTACTCACCCTTCACACTTAGAACAGATGACGTTGCGAGACAGAGAGAGCTTTTTTGACATCCCAAGGTAAAGATCTTCGAGAGATACTTTGAGAGGATGAATTACATCTTCTCCTCTTCGTTGTCTTCTACCTCTACTGCCACCACCTGCTTGGAAAGAAATAGGATTTTAAAAATATAATTAATTCTGAGTTCACCAGAGTGAATCATTCAAATTAACGCTACAACGCTTCTAATCATACCTCCGAACGGACTCCCACCAAAGAATGATTGGAATATATCAAATGGATCATGACCTCCGCCGCCTCCCATCCCTTCCTTTAGCGCGTCTTCGCCGTACTGATCGTAAATCTCTCGCTTTTCTGGATCACTCAGTACGTCGTAAGCCTGAGCTATTTCCTTAAACTGCCATAACCAATAACAAAATGAAACAACGAACACAAGATAGAATGAACTACGGAACCAAAGCAAATTACGGCCACAATAAATTGCAGAAAACACGATCAAAATGTTTGCATTCTAAATCAAATAAAAAAATGAAACCAACTACCATCGATGGTTGTACCTTCTCGGGATCACCCCCTTTATCGGGATGATTCTTCATTGCAGCCTTCTTGTAAGCTTTCTTCAAGTCGTCCAACGAAGCATTGCTCGATACTCCCAGAATCTCATAATACCTCGTGTTATCGCTCTTTTTAGAAGCCCTCCCGAACATCTTCTCCTTCGTTCGAAGTCCAACCAAAAGAAAATAAAATTGACCTCACAAAATTTCTAAGAAGAAACTCTCCTCAACGATACGATCAGTCGCTACGATCGTTTCGATAATTCACAACTCAATCCTGTTGACTGAAAGCCTGCAGAGATAACGAATCCCCTTTCAAAGCGAAAGCTCTCACTTTAGCCAGGAAATTTAAGATTTTGTTGAGATCAAAGCATATTATGGAGATTGAACTATTTATATAGTGAGAGGAAACTTCTGTGCAGTTGCAAAATGAACGGCTGAGATTGAGTGCAAGATTTGGCATCTGCCAATAGAAGGCTCTAGAATTCTGAAACTCAATTGACACCGTTGGATGAATAAATGTTCATGGTTCCAGGCTCTTCTACTAGTTCTGTAGATGCTTCTAGAATTGCACGGTTTACTCCACGGTTCTTGTCCTCTAAAATATAAAAGAGCATTAAGCAAAAAGGACCCTCATATATTGAAAATAGGCATGATGAACCATTTTCTTTGAAAATGATGAATTGAACCCTGGTTAGTGGTTACTTGCAGCTAGAGATTGACAAACGAGCTCATTGAGCGGGCATGGGCAGAATATTTCTTGTAGTTTTGAAGGGAGTGGGGCATCCAACACACTCCCTCTCATAAAAGAGGCTATGGTGTTTAGGATTAGGCAAAATTGAACCAAGACCGAGGTCTAAATAAAAAATGTCAACTTTGAATAGGTTATTATTAATCTTAATTTTTTAAAATCGTGAAATTGGGAATTGGACATACGATTAAAAAAATAATTCAAAATGGATAAAATTAAAATTAAAATAAAATAATCTTTATGTAAACTTAAAAATTCATTCTAAACCTGGTCTAATAACTAAAAATTAAGTTTAATTATAATAAAATATATATTATTTTTTATATTTTATTAAATTAGACTTAAATATAATAAAAATATATATTTTATTATTTTATAAATACGAAACACGACTTAGATAATCTAAAACTAACTTGTATTTTACAAGTTCAATTACAATTTACCTCAAAATCAGCTCTGCCTAATTCGTGCTTACCCTTGATGGTGTTGACCACTAAACTAGCCTTTTTTTTTCTGTTTTTTTTTAAACTAACAATTGTATTATATTTATTTAATTTAAAGAGAAAAATTGATTTTGGGTCTGAATTTCAAATAAATAGATTAAATCAAGTCTGAATTATGGAAAAATAAATTTTGGACTTTTCGAACGCAGATCGAACGGATCATGTGTCCGAGTGAGAAATGATTGGACGTAACTTGCCTCATTTGGACGCATGATGCGTCAAGATTTTTTTTTTTAATTTTTTGTTTTTAACTAATTTGATTAATCAAATTTTATCAGAATAACTTGAAATTTTTACAACACATTCACAACAACAAAAGAGACTAATCTGAAAGTTTTCAAATTTATTCAACAACAGTACGATTTACTGTAATCTTTTTAATACATAAACAAATTTTTTTTATTAAAACTACATACGGTAATAAAAATTCTTGAAAATTGTATTACACTCTTACAACACTGTAAGACAATATTACACAAAGTGTCATAAATTTTCAACAATAGTACGATTTAATATAATTTGTTTAATACATAAACAAATAAATTTGTTAAAATTACAATAAAAAATCACGAAACTGTGTGAAATATTGTATTACAGTGTTTTAAGTATGTAATACAATTTTGAAAACTTTTTATTACCGTAAGTAATTTTAACCAATTTTTTTATGTATTAATTTTTTTTATGTATCATAAGTTTTTATTCATAAATATCGAAATTAGCCCATAAATCATAATTTTTAAAAAAAATTAAAATAAAGATTTGATTAAAATTGACAAGGGATTCTGATATGATATTGCCACCCTTACATATTGGTAATCAATTGTAATTAAATTGAAGAACTTAGCGGAACCAAAAATATTGGATCAGATCGGGAGTAGCTGAACGGTTCAGCTATAGAATCAACTATAGATTAATCTAAATTTAAAACTCTTAAGCTTTTGGATATTTTATGGAGGGAGAAGCAGTAAATGTCAATGAGAAGATGATTCGTTCAAGCGATCTGCCGATCTGCCGTCCTGGTCCTCTTCTACTTTTCTCCTTTCGATTTCAAGAGTGACAGCGACTCGTACGCGGCGTCGTCTTCTTCGCTTCGTCCTCACACTTCGACTGAATCTCCTTTATCTTCCGCCATGTACATGCATTTTCAACTTTCTCGGAAATGCTGTACTTGATGTCCAATCTGGGCGAGGAACGATAAAGAGGTAGAGGTTTGGAGAGGACCGATTGGACTATTTTTCAGATCAAAAGGTTCTGGAGGTATGTTCATATCCTACTTCTATTTCTGACCTTTGTTCGTCTTTCACACTCATATTTCTCACACACGCCTTGTTCGTAGCTGAGTTTTTTTTCATGAATTGAGCTTCTTGATGTTGTGATCTGTGTGGATCTAAGTGGTTTTTCGATGTCCGTTCCACTGTGCTGCATCTTTCGATGAGTTGATCTTCCTACATTTCTTTAATTGTCGAATGCCGAGAGTATTGCTGGAACTTTAGTGAACTAGCACTTCTCGGCTGTTTACTAAAGAATTACGGTGTCTTCTGTTGATTCTATAATACGGTTAGAACTGCCGATTACTGCAAAAGACGACATTCTAGTTCTGTCTCGTAAAATTGGAAGCTCAAGTTTGTTATCCTCTGAAGTTTCTCTCTGTGGTGTGGCAATGATTTCTAATAAGTTTGATGTTTCTTTAGAGCTTATAAGTGTAACCAAGAATTTAATTAAGCAATTAGAAAGAATAGTGCAGTTTCTACTATATTTTTGTATTTAGCTAGACAAACTGCAGAGAAGCACTGAGCTGAAGAAATCTTAATTTTTTGTGTGCTTGTTCCGTGCTTTATTGGTTAAAATAAGATTTTGCAGGATCAAGCTGTGACAGTAGAAAATTTATTTCACAAAACTTACTGATAGTTATTGGAAATTCTGTTTTCTCAATAGATAGAAACTTCAGGCGATAGGCTACGTCCTAATTAATCTGCTCGTATTCTAATAGTCTGCGTTGTGCTTACTTTGATGAAGACAACATCTGGAAGCAAAATTCATTCCTACAGCTTCAATAGTTTCATCCTTTCAGAGCTTTGTTTTTGCAGATTTTCTGTTCATCAAGGAAGCAATTGATTGTCATGGGGGTTTCTGGGAAATGGATAAGAGCACTTGTTGGTTTAAAGAAATCTGACAAACATCAAAACGTGGGTATCTATGCTCTTGTTAGTTTTACAATGGTTTGTTAGTCTCTGTTTGGTATTTTTGCTTGATCATTTATTTTTCTGCAGACTTTTTTATTTTCTTTTGAATTTTTTTTTGTCATGGAAGCTTGTTGTAGGACAAAGTTACTATCTTAAAAGAGTAAATTTCAAAGATTGGTTCTTCTACTTATACTAAAAAAAATTTAGTATCTATTATAGTACCAACCTTTATTTGTAACTTTCACTAATACTAGATGAAATCAACTTACTAGGTATAAAAATCTTATGTCTATTATTCAAATCAACTTTCTCAGTATAAAAATCTTACGTAGTGGTGGGGTAAATAGAGCAGTGGTTGGAATTCATCAATTGTTTAGTGTATATTTTGACAAAGCGTATAATCTGAGTTCTTTGATTATCACAGAAGACACCTGGTAGTAACTACAAACATTGGAGGAAGCACTCTCTTGAGTTTGATGAAGATAAACTTCGGGCTGAATTGGATCCAAATAGCGGCACATCAATTGCGGTTGCTAATACTCATACCGATCAATATCCTGCTGGTTTGCCTTCAAATTCACTTCATTTACTTGACGATTCACGGAATCCTCGGAATGAAAGAGAAACATTGGCTGCTATACGAATCCAAACAACCTTTCGAGGATTTTTGGTAATCAATTGCATTGATTATTGCTCTTAGATATAGGTTTCTAGTTCATATGCCCAAATGTGCCGAGAACAAACTCAAATCTTGAACAACAAATTTAGGTTTATTTATTTTTTAATGCGTTGGGGTGAATTTAGGTTTATCCAGAAGAAATGGGAGCTTAATACTAACGTGAACAGTTTAATAGGAAATGACATTGTAATAGAAGCAGAGCTAACAAAAATTGAGAAACTCTGTAGTTGAAAACGATAGCTGACTGTGATTACAATCACTATATAAAAATTGACACATTCTGAAATTGACTTCATTCTATATTGAAAGCATTGCATTTTTTTTTCTCTTTTCTTCATGTTTCTTAAACAATTGCAGTGAAAATCTCCTAATAAGAACTTCCTGTCTTAAAAATTGACGGACTATTTAAATGTATTTGGGCTATCTGTCAGGCTAGGAGAGCTCTCCGAGCTTTGAAAGGATTAGTGAGGCTTCAAGCTCTTGTCAGGGGTCATGCTGTCAGAAAGCAAGCAGCAATTACCCTGCGATGTATGCAAGCTTTAGTGAGAGTTCAGGCTCGGGTCAGAGCAAGGCGTGTTCGTCTTGCATTAGAAAGTGAAACTTCTCAACAAAAGCTTCAACAACAACTTGAAAATGAGGCTCGTGTTAGAGAAATAGAGGTAATGAATGTTGCCTTCTTTTGTATAGTGAAGAAAAAGATTAGGAACTGAACCTCTTCTCCCTGTTTTTTATCAGCTGCTAAAAAATGGTTATAGTTTCTAGTTTTATTCCATTCCCAATTTTGCCTTTTGGAGATTTTTTATAAACTACAGTAGTCATAATGATTTGAATGCTTCATCTCAGTTTATCTTTTTTTTTTTAATTTATATTTTTTTGTATCTTGCTGGTTTTTATTAGATGCGGGCATAGTCCGGTTTCAGGATAAACCTAAACAGTGAAATATAGTGCGATTCCAGTTTGTCCCAGTCTAGTTCTATATTTAAAAAAAATAAAATATAAATATAAAATATTTTTTTTGTGTTTGTGTTGGGTTTTGAGAGATTAGACATGGTTTGGAACCAGTTTTTGAGTTTATATCAGTTTTATTTAGTTATGGGTCAGGTTTATTGGATTTTAGATTATTTTTTTGACTCACGATTCGGTTCCGGTTCTGCCCACCCCTATTCTTTGTTTCGTGGGAGAACTTTTTACTGGTCTCTTTGCCCAATGTCAGTTATTGGGCCATTGTTGTTACTAGTATTTTCAAAAGGTTGACAATTGTGAAATTTAAGACCAAATGATTCATAAAGTGATTATTTGGTTTCAATGGCATTGGTTTTGTTGACCATTTGATCTTTTCTTTTTCTAAAATTGTTGCATGACTGAGTGATAATCATTGACACTTTTTTGGCTTATTAAATTTTCTTAATCATAGTTGCATACTTCACCAGCTTTTAGCTTTTTATGGGATTGATATTACCCACATGTTTATCTCACATGTCCGCATAGACTCAGTTTAGCTGCTTTATTGGCTATTCTTACCTAGTTAATTTCATGGATATTTATTCTTATCTAGACGAAAAAGCAATTTATTTTTCTATTATGACTATGATGCAGGAAGGGTGGTGTGACAGTGTAGGATCTGTTGAAGAGATTCAAGCCAAGCTGTTAAAGAGGCAGGACGCTGCAGCCAAGCGTGAGAGAGCCATGGCATATGCTATGGCTCATCAGGTAAAGCATCTCCTTGTGGTATAATGGTGTGCTTATTGACATACTATGAACCCTAGTTTGAAGACCATCGTGAATACGCTAGATTGGAATTTATGCTTGGTGTAATAATTCTTCGAAAGATAGTGGGAATTCTTGATCTTGTTTGGAAGCGGAATGATAATTTTACTGTTTAATGAGGAGATATACCTAATATGTGTAAGCCTAGAACAGGATAAAGGCTGGCAAAGAAAGTGGTTTATAATAAATCAGTATTGCAAAATAAGGCTGTCTGTCATAGACCAGTATTAATGGAACTGCATTATGTATGTATTTACTATTGTATGCATGTATTTAGTCTCAATAATATCATTATTGAGTAGGGCTACATTTACTCTCTTATCCTACGTTCTTAAAATATACGATGACATGTCATCTAATGATTAGTTCAATTAAAATGCAATTAATGTATTGAATTATAAATAGTTTTTTTTTACCTTTATTACATCAATAATTTTTTTGACATGTTAGCTTATTCTAAGAAGATAGATAAGAAGGTGAACATAGAATTATCTTATCAAATTTTCTATATTTTAGTATCGTCATCTTTATGGGCTCACATGATCTATTTTCACCCCTGCGCAGTGGCAAGCAAGTTCAAGGCAGCAAACTGCTAGATCCGGGTTTGAACCAGATAAAAACAGCTGGGGTTGGAACTGGTTGGAAAGATGGATGGCCGTTCGTCCTTGGGAAAATCGTTTTCTCGATATTAATCTACGAGATGGAGTGAAGATAAGAGAGAAAGAAATTACGGAGGCCAGAAATAACACTGGATCTCAGTTAAAAGGTAATGGAAAGAAGCCAAATGGTTCAACTGTGCAATCGAACCTCTCGTACCAGAAAACACGGCCGTCTAATTCTGAAGGTTCGAGTTCTTCGCCTAGTAAATCAGCAGGCATGGCAGAGCCAATGGTTGCTCAGTTCTCAAACTCAAAGTCCAAGCATTCTAATGCAAAGGCCGAAGAAGTCAAAAAACCTGTTGTTGGATCGAGATCTGCTAGTAACCCAAAAGAACGATCCACTCAGTATGAAAAACAGGCAAAAAAACGGCTATCTCTGCCGAATAGTAGTGAGCTTTCTCTCCCTCCATGAAAATACGAGTCTTTTGACGCAGAAATATCAATTGAATATTACTGTTTTTCTGTCCTTTATATTAAGAATAATGTTAGATTTCTCGTTTGATCTCATCTCTTAAAATGATGATCGATTATTCATGTCTTATCTTTATTATTACACTAATTTATGTTTCCTCTTTCTTTGTCCAATATTAATTTATTTGCGTGATACTATGCATAAATTCCGAGATTGTGGTACGTGGTAACATTGCCACTTTAGGGGTGTTAAGGATTGCATGTCATGCAACAAATTTGTTTTGGATATGCATAGTGATTGCATAGCTCTTTGGACATTACTGGGAGTGGGAGTGTTACAATGCGCTTATACTAGGAAATCATTTAAAATTTATTATTTTTTCTTGGTTTTAAAATTAGAACAAAATATTTTTTACTCAATTGTTGTTTGGACAGGAACTTCTGGCTCTAATAATTCGAGCCGGCATGGGGGAAAATCCAGCACCGGGTCACTCGAACCCGCGAAAGATAAGCCGAAGCTCGATGGAAAAGGCGAAGAAAAGGTCATAAAATCCATCCCACTCACCGTTGATTAACAGATTTCAATATTCGATGACATTTAAGATCATCCATCGGAACAAATATTCAAATATCCTTCTACTGTATGTACATATTGCTGTTCTTTAAGTACAGCTCCGAGCTCGCTCTCCATCTGTTCCAATACTATTATCCCACGGCGACCAGACTATTGATTCGGGAATAAAGTGACGAAATCGTAAAGGTGAGTTTTGATCTTTATCTATATTTTAAATGGGTGATTGGATTGGATTTTAATTTTCTAAATTAAAGATCAGATGGCTTTATATTATTATTGCTGTATTTGGGTGGACAAGTGTGTAGTTTAAGGATGTTTTTATGAAGCATTATGACAGAACGAGGGGCTGAAAATTGTGTTATGGGTTAGTGCTGAATTCTATGTACTGTTTTTAATTGACACGGCCGAGAAACGCGTTTCCTCTGATCAAGTAGATGTATAATTTGATGCATTTTTTAATTTTATTTTTATATTTTTGGTTAATTTAGCCTGGCAAATAATTCAAATACATGCATGATTCAGGATGAGAGTGTTTGCTTTTACTTGCATTGAGCTTTTTTTCTCATAAATTTAATGACGTGTGAAACCATTTATTCTTATAATTAATCTATTACATTAATGATTTATAATTTATTTATTGAATTGTTTTTTAATTGTATTAATCAAAGTGTCAATGAGTATTTAAATAGACTTAAAGTAATGTTAAGATTATTTTTATTCAATTTTTTTTAATTCAAGTCATGAAATTTATTATATATCATGACTTACTTCTTGTCATATTTTTTATGTAAAAAATATTTTTATTTATTAAATATATTTAAATTATAAAATGATAATTTTAAAATCTATCAAATTAATTATTATAGCTAATAATTTATTAATTTAATATTTAAATAATGTCTATTCTGCCCCTTCCGCCGTTATCTTCCCGAAACGACCGTCATTCCTGCCCGACGGAATTAGAACAATAGAAAATTATCTTTGTTGAAGTACAACCAAGTTTTGTAGAGAGAGGAAGGAAGGAGGGAGGGAGGAGATTATCACAAGTTTTGTAGAGAGAGAAAGTGGTTGCTTATTCTTTTTGACGAGTTTTTTCTCAGAATTGTTCGTTAGTATCTCCGTCCCCCGTTCGAGTCTCCCGAAGAACAGAGAAAATGAAGGAATAATAATCAGGATTCAGGAGGTAACCTAGAACTTTTCTCGGATTATTTTGATAACTACGTTTTTTTTCGATGAAGTGAATTGAAGATCAGAGCGAAGGCTTAGTTGTAGATTGGATGGGGATTTTGGTTGAAATCGTCTGAAATTGGATTTTGAATTTCGTTATAGTTTCAAGATGGTGCATAGCAACGATAATTCAACGGAATTGTTGATTTGATCGAAAAGATAGGAACAAGATTTGAAGGAATGGATGTTGATTCGTCTATGGTTCCTGAGACCAATCATGATCCATCCATTCAGAATCACGTCCCTTCTACGTCTCCAGCGCCAGTAGAACAGGCTGAACCTAGAAGCGGCTCATCGTTTACTGGGACACCCCAGCAGCTCCAGGCATCTTCTTATGTTCAACAAATCCCGGTGGTGGGACCGAGGCACGCTCCAACGTACTCTGTGATGAAAACTATTTTAGAAAAGAAAGAAGATGGGCCAGGTCCACGGTGTGGTCATACTTTGACAGCAGTAGCCGCAGTTGGAGAGGAGGGGAGTCCTGGATATGTTGGACCACGGTTAATCTTGTTTGGCGGTGCCACTGCTCTTGAAGGGAATTCAGCAGCTCCAGGGACCCCTTCATCAGCTGGGAATGCTGGCATCAGTACGTTTTTTTTCTTTTTCGTTTTGTTTAATTATTTCCTTTGATGATTCTGAAGTTACTAATTCTTGTACAATGCTTCTGCCCATTACGTATGTTATCCCTTCTTTGAATTTCTTACCGGTATAGATCTAAAATTGAATTATTTGATGATAGATCTTATGTCACTAGACAAGGAGTTATTTATGGCGAAACCTTTATTTTAGATTGGAGTCCTTAGCTTACAACATAATGAATACTTGCATTTTTAGCTTATGCTCAAGAGCCATCAACATATGGCAGCCACATAGCACACACTTGTTTTGGTTTCAATCTCTTACAGAAAAAAGGTTATGGCTTTATCCAATGGGATTTTACAAAACAGAACCTGCCGCTGGAAAATCAAGACTTCAAAGTTTAATTGAATATCTAATCGATTAAGATGCTGTTTTCTTCTGTGAGGATTCAATATTCTCGCTGAGGTAGAATCCATGTAAAATGCTCTCTTGCTGTGGTAGAATCCATGTTAAAATGCATCTGATCAGTTTGTTCTAATGTCATAACTGTGGAATATCTTAAAATCATCAATCATCAAAAAAAGTTTTCTCCATGGTATATTGTGGAAATTCTTTTCAAATTAATAGTATCTGATCTGGTAGTTATGGCAGCAATCTCAAATTGGACTATGATATTATTTTTCTGCGCAGGATTAGCTGGTGCCACTGCTGATGTACACTGTTATGATATTTCAACAAATAAGTGGTCTAGGTTAGCGTCAAAAGCTTAATCAACTAATATTAGCTGTTTTCTTTTCCAATATTTTAATGCTGACTTTATCACCTTTGATCGTAGGATTACTCCTTTTGGAGAACCACCCTCCCCAAGGGCTGCACACGTGGCAACTGCTGTTGGAACTATGGTAGTAATTCAGGTTAGTTTCTCTCTCTCTCAAAAATTCAATTTAGATTTCTAATTGTCTCAAGAGTTGGTGACATAGTTATTTTGTGTTTCAATTCAATTTATCATCATAATCTGTATCTCAACATAGGGTGGGATTGGTCCAGCGGGTTTGTCTGCTGAGGACCTTCACGTTCTAGACCTCACACAGCAACGACCACGATGGCATAGGTAAGAACTTGTAATTTTTTGGCAAGTTCTGCATTATAGAGAAATCATTGGATTATTTCTCATTTTGTTTTAGAGTTGTTGTCCAAGGTCCTGGGCCGGGGCCACGTTATGGTCATGTGATGGCATTGGTTGGCCAAAGGTATCTCATGGCAGTTGGAGGTAATGACGGTAAGTCTCTCACTACCTTGCTTCTTTTGAATTACTATTTATATGTTTATTTTTTTAAGAAAAGGTTTGGGACTTCAAATGTAAAAAAAAACACTACAGGGAAGCGACCTTTGGCTGATGTATGGGCATTAGATACGGCTGCAAAGCCGTATGAATGGCGTAAGTTGGAACCTGAAGGAGAAGGTCCACCTCCATGCATGTACATCGCTTCTTCTATCTATCTCAATCATATTTTATTGCGCCAAAGATTCATTTTAGGAACCATACAATAATGTGTCATATAAAAGATGAAAAAGGCCTTTCAGATGTTTCATCATCAAAGAACATTATCTTCTCCTTCCATTCAATCTGATGTCTACATGCTTTAGCATTTGGTTATATAAGGAAAGGTATATCTATCAAGCCTTTGAACAAAGTTATTGTCTGAGGATCCTAGGAACATATTTTTGTTATTGAAAGCTATCTCGCATCTTGTCCCAGTAAAAATTATCACAATTCTGGATTGCATTGTAGATATGGATTTATTAAGACGAATGGTTTATTTTTTAATCATTTTGCGATTAATGGCATAAAAAATGTTATGTTGATGGGTGTACCTTTATATTTAAAGTAGCATCTGTTGACTCATTCTCTGACCAAGTCTGCTTAATTAGGTATGCAACTGCTAGTGCTCGCTCTGATGGTCTTCTACTGCTTTGCGGAGGGAGGGATGCAAACAGTGTGGTGAGTTTTAGTACACTACCGCTTATTTGTGAATGATTGGACAAGTTTGACTTTTCTTTTTCTCCAATAATAATATCTATGTCGATGCAACAAATTGAAGTTGTACATCTTATTGATTTTCATGTTCATTGTTTTTTACTTTGTTATTTCTTGAGATCTCTAGAGTTTGTGCTTATATTTGAATTCAACGATCTGGATGTGTAATTTTTAAATTATTTTTTGGCTGGGGCAGAACGATATGTTTTGTGGATAAGATGGCTCGACTTGGCTGTAGATATTTTTTCATATCAGTTTTTTTTCTTACCGAAGAAGAAAAGAAATTGTTTAAATGCTGGCAACTGATATAATATTTGAATAGTCAACCAACAACTTTGTCTACTTCTACTTTTTGAATAATTTTCAAGATTTTTGTCAATCTTTCTGTATATTCACTTGTTATTTTATGCGACTGGTTCAGCGAGAAAATAGAAAAAGAAAGACATAAACACATATTATATCAATAACACATTATATAACCCAAAAGCATTTGTTTACTATCAGTAGAAAATGTAACATTTGTATAAAAATTGAAGATACACATTCTTACTGGGAACCAGAAAGATACAGTTTTCAATAATAAAACTAAGTTAAAAAAAAAGAAACATATTGGACAAAGGAAACACCCGTTGTTCTTTGATAAGTACTAAAACTTTGTCAATAAATATGTAAATTAATATGATATCTTGGCTGTTATTGAGTTCGACATAATTAACATTTATGCATACTATATTTCTTGTAATTACTGCAGCCATTAGCTGGTGCTTATGGACTCGCTAAACACAGAGATGGACGTTGGGAATGGGCTGTTGCTCCTGGTGTCTCACCATCTTCTAGATATCAGCATGCAGCTGTGAGTTTGATCTCTCTCCCTCTCTCTTTATCTCTGACATATAACTAACTTGCACTTACTGTTTTCCAGGTCTTTGTGAATGCACGTCTCCATGTGTCTGGAGGGGCACTAGGTGGTGGTCGTATGGTGGATGACTCATCAAGTATTGCAGGTATAATCTTGATTATGCTAAATGATTTTGGCTACAATTCCCCGTTTTTAATTATGTACTTGTGTGGAGCGCATGTACAAGCTATAGATAGAAAATGTACTACGATTAGAGGAGCCAGTGACATTGAAAATTCCTTGTAAGAATTATTCTTCAGATTCACCATTTTTAGAATGTGAAATTTTATTTAGTTTCCATTTTGAGAACGAGATTGAGGTTTCTTTGACCTTCATGAAGTGTGATTTGGTTAACCTGTTGACTGTTGTGCTATGCAAAATTCTGGCGCTTTCAAATAGAATTGAGTTAAATTGTTGTATGTTCATCTTATTCTCCAAAACACAACCAAAATATTCTTCTGAACCTTTTAATCCTGAAATGTTTTAATTTTGAATGCATGCACGTTTGGCATCATTACATTCAAAGTATGATTTCATTATCTGAAAGAGTATGTTTAATGTGGTGGAAATGGATATTTAATTTTTTTATTTAATAATAAGTTTGCTGCCCAAAATTTAATTAACAGATGTTTTCTCTTTTCTGTTTGGTGTTTTCGTGGTGCTGCTAGTGCTGGACACTGCAGCAGGCATCTGGTGCGACACAAAGTCAGTGGTTACCAGTCCTAGGACCGGTAAGTACAGTGCTGATGCTGCTGGTGGAGATGCAAATGTTGAGTTGACTAGGCGGTGTCGGCATGCTTCTGCTGCCATTGGTGATTTGGTCTTTATCTATGGTGGACTGCGTGGTGGTATGTGATAGTGATTTTAATCCATCCTTGTGTTTCTAGAATCGCTAATTTGATTTTGTTAACCCTCATGAAGTCCTTTGATTAAAAAATAGATGTTTGTCATCAGGGAAAGTTTTTTTATTAAGCTGATTATACAATCCAGCCACAACAGTCTACTTGAAAACTTAATAAAGCAAGTAATCTTTTGATAAGAACCCACTGTTACACTTCCCTTGTGCAAAAAAGAAGTCGTAGAGATTAGGAGATATATTACCTAATTATTTAATTAATTACGATGGTGGAGTTAGTTCATGAGGAGTTACGTACATACATAATAAATCTTCAAGGTCTAGTCTGCGCTTCAAACATAAATGTGATTTTCTTTTGGGATGCACAAAATGACAAAATGAATTCCATGAGAAAATTGCTTCTTTCTTTGTGATCCTGCAGAGAAGAGAGAAACTCATGTCCAAGAGTTAAGGGTGGTGTTGGATACACTACAGCCATAGGACCAGTCTTTATGTAATAAGGTCAAATGTCATTTGGCTAAGCATCAATTGGATATTTAGGGCATATTATATATTCAGAAGAAGTAGCAACTGACTAGTCAAAAGTTGAGATCATTCTCAAATGGCCGACACCTTGCATCTTGAAAAAAATTAGAGGTGGTATTACAATAAGTTTGTAGCTAGGTATTTCATTGGGGACCTGAAGCTGAGTTGACTTTCCACAATTCAAAAGTAACAATGACTACAGTTCTAGTGTTGGCATTACTGAATTTCTTAGGCACATTTGATTAAAGGACTTCTGACTCTAAGGTCTAGATGCAGAATTAAAATTCTCCCTTGGTGTAATTATTAAGGATTAAACCTTGTTGCTTGAGAATTGATCCCCTTACATGTTACGACTCCCGGTTGAGTGTTTTGATCGTTGGAGGATTTTGACTAATTGTTGGCTTGAGTGAAATACCACCGAGTGAAGTGCATAGTGAAGAGTCGTAACATCAACCTTTCATATGTTCTAGTCTATCTTTTTTAACAACAAGCTTGATTATGAATTGTTTACGAACGAGAGTTGAAGGCTAGTGTACTTGTACAGAAATGGCACCCTTATTTGACAGTACATCTAAGCGTTCAGCTGCTGCCTACCAAGAGCTTGAACACTTTGCTAGCATTTATTGTTACCTAAGTATTATGAGTATGATGCAGTAGCTATTTTTATTCTGTTAGATTCTACTTCATATTTTAATCCTGATTTTTTCTAACTATTACATGATGGCAACATGCTACTTTTCTGGTTTTATTTCTAGGGATGTTACTTGATGACCTTCTTGTTGCTGAAGACCTGGCTGCTTCTGAAACCACAACTGCAGCTTCTCATGCTGCTGCTAATTCACATTTTGCATCTGATGGACAGCTTCCCGGAAGATCTGGGCCCATCGATGAAAAAGCACAACAGAGTCAACAGACCATACCTGTAGTGGTTCCTGATGGTGCAGTTGTGCTGGGAAATCCTGTTGCACCTCCTTTAAACGGTGACATGCACACTGACATAAGCACTGAAAATGCTATTCTTCAAGGCTCTAGGTAAGCTAGTTTCTTATGGGTTGTAATTGAATCTCTTACATCCTTGGCGACCTTGTTAATTCAAAGAATATTTCAGGAGAATGAGCAAGGGTGTTGAGTATTTGGTCGAGGCATCTGCAGCAGAAGCCGAGGCCATCAGTGCCACATTGGCTGCGGCAAAGCAAAGGCAAGTTAATGGGGAAATTGATTTGGCAGATAGGGATCGAGGGGCAGAAGCTACGCCCAGTGGTAAACAAATGCCTGGGTTGTTAAGGCCTGACTCTGGAGGGGCAAATAATGTTGCTCCTGCTGGAGTGAAACTCCATCACAGAGCTGTCAGTCTTTAATCAATGTTGCATTTTGAAATATCTCATTTAAAATATGGATTATAGATGTTTCAGGGTAACTTGATTGCTGATCATTCTCTTGTTTGGCATTGTGTGTGCCAGATTGTTGTAGCTGCTGAGACTACTGGTGCTTTAGGTGGCATGGTTAGGCAACTTTCAATCGATCAGTTTGAAAATGAAGGTCGCCGTGTCAGCTATGGAACTTCAGAGAGTGCAACTGCAGCAAGAAAACTTTTGGACCGGCAAATGTCTATTAATAGTGTGCCCAAAAAGGTGATAACACTTTTCGACTGCAAAACTTGATTTATACTTCTTATGCACTGAAGAGTTGTTTATTCTGAAAACACAATGGACTAGATAAATTTATATTGAATTTTATGATTTTTTATGGAGATATATTAACTTATTGATTGAAGATTACTTTTGAATCTTTATGTTTGCTTGGTGTATTCACTATCACCATGGTGGGAGTTGTTAGTATATATGGTAAATAGTACTTTGTGTTTGGAATATGGCCAGAACACTGAGGTTCATATTCATGCTTCACATTGAATTTTGCTCCTTTTTTGTTTTCGTTACATCCAATTTAGAGATTTTTACACCACTTGCCTTTGGGGCGTGCATAGTTGTCGGTTTCGGAACCCAATTTATTGTTGCTTTTTATTTGTGCATCACTTAATGATTTAATGGACACGGTTGGTTGTACCTTGCCTTGTGGCCAATGGTTTCCTGAGAAAAGTTTTTCCGTTATTACTTATAAACTGGAATATGCTTTTTGATATCTGCACGTACTGTTTTGTATTATTAAATCTTCATTTTACTTTTTGTTACTCTTTATAAGGTCATAGCACATCTTTTAAAGCCTCGTGGTTGGAAGCCTCCGGTTCGCAGACAATTTTTCTTAGATTGCAATGAATTGGCAGATCTTTGTGATAGTGCTGAGAGAATATTTTCTAGCGAGCCAAGTGTTTTACAACTCAAGGCTCCTATTAAGATATTTGGTGATCTTCACGGTCAATTTGGGGATCTGATGCGCCTTTTTGATGAATATGGTGCGCCTTCAACTGCTGGGGATATAGCGTAAGTTCTTACATGGAAGCTATCACTTGGTAATTCAGAAAAGTTTGTGACAACCGTTTCATACCAGTATTACTTTTCACGTTGCTGGTTTTTGCCATTCATTGTCGTTTACTAATAATGCTTGTATCAAGGAATAAAGTCATAATATTTTATTCTGAATTAATGTGCATCTTGCTTTGAATTCAATTTGCTTAGAAGAAATTTCAAAAAGAACTTGCTGAAATGATGCAAGTTGTCCATCGAAATATTTTTTAAAGCCCTGTCTATTTACTATTATGTTTATAAGATATGTTTTACAACTATGATGAAGTCCTTTTTTGTGATTCTTCACAACTACTTTGCAATTAATTATATAATGAATGCTTTCCTTTCTTCTTTCTGCTTTATTTCTCTATGAACTATGATACTAATACATCGTAATGGATATCAGATATATCGATTATCTCTTCTTAGGTGACTATGTCGATCGTGGTCAACACAGCCTGGAAACCATCACTCTACTTCTCGCTTTGAAGGTATTATACATTTTAGCCTTTTGAGCAGGCAGGCATTTGTATTGCTGGGAGAAAATGAATTGAAGAATTTTTTTTTCAACATTCTATTGCAGCTTAATCACTTTTGAATATTGCAGGTCGAATATGAACACAATGTGCATCTAATTCGTGGAAACCATGAAGCAGCAGATATCAATGCACTTTTTGGCTTTCGAATTGAATGCATTGAGCGAATGGTAGCAATATTGCATGCATAACTAATAAATTGTGGACACACTTATACAGCTGTGCCGTAGCTAAAAACTTATGCGTGTTTTCAGGGTGAGAGAGATGGGATTTGGGCATGGCATCGGATAAATCGTTTGTTCAATTGGCTTCCTCTGGCTGCTCTGATCGAAAAGAAAATAATTTGTATGCATGGAGGTATTGGTCGGTCAATAAATCATGTGGAGCAGATTGAGAATCTCCAGCGACCAATTACTATGGAAGCAGGCTCCATTGTGCTAATGGATTTGTTATGGTCTGGTCGTCATTGCTATTCAAGATTGCTTTTTTGACATTTTTATGTGTACAATCAATGTTTTGACGGAATTATGTTTCTTTCAGGTCTGATCCAACTGAAAATGATAGTGTTGAAGGATTGAGACCAAATGCTAGAGGGCCAGGTTTAGTAACTTTTGGGGTCAGTATATAAATTCTTTTTGTTTACAACGTCAAAAAATGATTGCATACTATTTACCTTCACCTTCTAGGGCTTTATAATTGTGACTTGTGAGAGTTATCATGCACCTTGAAAATTACTTAAAAATAGATTATGGAAAATACCCATGGAGAACCAGGAAATATCACAGAAAGTAAGAGAACTAGACGAAAATGCCTATATGGTTTGCAACTATTTTCATCCAATTACCTTTTTAAGTAGTATTCTGTCTTTCTTCGTGGCTGTTGTCATTGAAACTGTGGTCTGCTTTTACATTTACCCCGATTGATTTATTTGGTTTTACCCGCTATAAATGCAAATCAAGGTTAACGTTTAATAAGAATTATATTGAAGATTTGGTGTTTTGACCACTTGAAAATCACTTTTATTTTAAGCTTTGTCTTAAGTTCCTATGATTAGCTTTTATGATAGAAAAATCTTGCAAATGGTGGATTGTGCAAAGGGGACTCCACAATGAAGATAAGCTTTTGTCAGTAGTTTTAAATCTGGCCTCAAGTGTTTGAACTCCTTCGAGACCTTTGGTTTTGTAAACCAAAGCCATTATTAAAAATAGTAAAAAAAAGTATTGTCTGGCTTATGATATTTGTTAGTTTAAACCAAATATAAAAATGTTGAGGTGTTTGTTGCATCTCATAGTTATAAAGTATATGTGCATGGATTTTGTAAGTGAAATTTTAGCGCTTACTGAGAGCTTTGAAGGTCTAAAATTCCAAGTATAGAGGAAAAATGACTTAGTTTTCAAAAGTGTGATAGATCCTCTCTCTCTCTCAGATGATTAATAAATGAAGAAAATGTGTTATTATTGTGCCAAGTTTTGACGAGGTTGCTGACTATATCCTGAAAAAGCTTAAACTTTGTTTTTTGATATTCATTTCAACATAACTAAAAATAATACAACTATCTAGTCACCTGTCTGAACACAATGCTTATCTGAGTTTTTCTGCAGCCTGATCGTGTAATGGAGTTCTGTAACAATAATGACCTTCAGTTGATTGTACGTGCGCATGAATGTGTAATGGACGGGTTTGAGCGTTTTGCACAAGGGCATTTGATTACACTCTTCTCAGCTACCAACTACTGTGGTAGGTTCCTAACTTTTTTTGAATTAAATTATTATTATTTATAGAAACTCTACTTTTAAAAATTGAAGATACATGGATGTGTCTCTTACAATTGTTTAAAAAATTGTCTTATATATGCAGGTACTGCGAATAATGCCGGGGCAATTTTAGTTTTGGGTAGAGATCTGGTGGTAGTTCCAAAGCTTATTCATCCTTTACCCCCTGCAATATCAACTCCTGAGACATCACCTGACCATATTGAAGACACGTGGATGCAGGTAACCTTGTGTGTAAATGTATTATAACTTAAAACTTAATGCTCTTCTGATTTATCCTCAGTTAATCTTTTTGCTTTGGTCTCTTGATATTTTTAGGAGCTGAATGCTAACCGGCCTCCTACACCAACTAGAGGTCGTCCTCAAGCAGCTAATGATCGAGGCGCTCTTGCTTGGATATAAACAGTGATGAGAACCACTGGTATATTACACCCTCTAATTCTAATATGTTTGAGCTCTTGGGTTCGACTTTGTAGGCACCTCATATCACTGTTTTGTAATATGTTTGAGCTCTTGGGTTTAACTTTGTAAGCGGCTCCGATTGATCGCATCAAATGTAGTTATCATTCTTGCTGCTTGTTGCCAATGCAGCAGAAGATATTGCTGCACTGATGAGATCGGGGGCTGAAAATTTTGATATCCTTCTTCATGATGAGATTCAAGGGATGAGGTTTGGAAGATACAAGTTGGAAAACCGGTTCCCAGGTGGCCGATGGTTTTGGTGCTATTGAGTCCACAAGTAGCCGGATAGATTAGCTCGAGTATCGGTAAATTGAGTCACGAGCAGAAGGTACTTTCACACATAGCTGTCGTTTCTGTTCAATACCAGTTTAGGCCTGTTATTATCACTGTTGTTTTCTGTTGGTTGCTCTGAAGAAGATATGCTGTTGTCTAAGTCTCTGGATGTGAATGTGATGGTCTGTCTGTGCTTGTATTATTGTTTTGTATCATTTGTACAATGTAATCATGCCAATATGAGATATTCTTGTGCTGCTCGCATATCAACTTTTGATTACACCATCTTCTGCCTTAAATTACTTGAATTTTTCTTGAAAATTCAGCCTCTCTTTGTTTTGTTTTTGCTTAAATTTTCTATCTACAATTTTAGGTTTTTTTTTTTTATTACAATGAGTAATTAAAAATGGAAACAACCTTATAGAGACGAGTGGGTACCAAAAATGTTGCTTCCACAATTCGATTTGGATCAGATGGGCCTGGTATCAGGCCCAAATCTGTCCAAAGGTCCGGAAGTAGTTACACAGCAAGGATTTTCAATTCATATAGGCCTCTGTGTGGCCCATGTTTCTGTTATTGGGCCGTATCTGTGTGGCCCATGTTTCTGTCATTGGACCTTATCTGTGTGGCCCATATTTCTGTCATTGGGCCTTGAAGTCAAGGCTCAAAATATAGGCCCTGTAAGTTGGCTGAGCCCAAGACAATGTACGAATGGCCTAGTTTAACATGGACCAATATATGGGCGGCCTGCCAATGGAGGCCCCAATTTGAACCCTTTAAAATGTAGTGTACTATGAGAAAAGCACAAGGAAAATATGAGCCCTTTAAAATGAAAGCCCGAGTTAGTGGGGCTCACTCTAGCGTGTCAATGGGCAGAAGCCCACATTCTTGATATTGAGCCTCTTCGAGCCTCTTCGAGCCTCTTAGTCAATGGCCCAAAAAGAGAGCCCAAGGAAAATATACATTGGGCCTAAGTGCAGCACATGTTCGTCTTGGGCCTCTAAAAATAAGCCTTTTGAAAATGATACGGCAAAGGGCTTTATTTTCCTATGGCTTGGCCCTTCGAGCTATATATTCGTCTTAGATCTTGTGGGCTTCGTTTTCACCTAAATCTTTATTAAGAAAAAATAGTATAAATTAGTAAGCAACGTGCAAACAGACGCACATTCCAGGAACCAGGAAGCCAAATTAACTGAGATTCAAGTTCTCCACAATGCAAATGGCACCTCTCCTCGCTGTCTTATGAAGTAGTCCTCCACCTTAATTACAAGCTACAATCCTACAGAAAATACCTCCGTTACGAATCGATGAACGGCCATTATTACCCTCGTTTTACCGGCCTCTGGACATAAGATTTGTTCGGGTCTTCTGTCTTAAGCTTTGGAGGTCGAATTTCTCCTTTCTTGGCCTGCAATTTCATTGCTAAATAGAATGAGTTCCGACCGATTCGAAACTTTATTGTAAGAATGGGTCATTGGTACTAAGCAACTCACAAACAGGCTTACCTTCTTTCCACCCTTCATAAAATCTCTCCAGCTTGAAACCTGATCATGAAATACGAAAATCTTTTGTTTAAATTGGAATATGGATAGCCATGAAATGACATTCTTACTTCATCTTATTACATAATATGCATACACAAATATATCAAACTTCACCCCAAAACCGGCCCGGCCTAGACCGTGCCCACTCCTAACTAAGACTGCACAATGTTTTACTATGGAATTAATACAAGAAACGCTTCGGTTGTAGCATACCATTATAGTTTGTATTTTTTTAGACATTTTTTTTATCCAGAAAAAGAAAAATAATAAAAGAGAAGAATACAAACCCGATTCTCTCTAGTCCCTTCCCATTGCTCCTCATGTTCTCGCTTTTTCTTCCACATCTCTTTGGTTTCTTCTTCATCTTTTTTTAGTCGACCTTCCTCTTCAGATATCTATATTACAAGAAACAACACAGGCATCAAAACAAATACCCTAGATAAAAAAAGAGAAAAAAATCTGGAAAAAAAACTGGGTTTTTAGTACCCTCATTTGCATTTTCCTCCGCCGCCATTCTTGGTCCGTTAATATTTCTCGAACCTTTAATTTTAACTCATGTTTGAACTCGTCTGTTTCCTCGTATGACTGCTCATATTTTCCCTGTATCATTCAAAGGTTAATACAGATGACATGAAATAAAAGAGATTACCCATTCAATAATAGGTATCAACCCAACCTTAAAATACTAAATGAATATATAAGTAGCAAAGTGAGTAAAGGGCATGTAACTCACTCATACAACATAGATACATGTTAATTCCTTATATAATGACAACAGAAAACGAAAAATAAATAGCACGATAAGAAGTTTTTGTTAATTTTGCAACATCACAAGTTAATGACCTTTCAAGATTCCCAGCTGAACTATAGGAAGAGATGAAGAGAAACAGAAAATTTTGTAACTAACTGTGTAATAATCGAATATAAAAATTAGAGAAAATGTTCAAAGCAAAAGAGAAAACCATAATATAAATATACCTCATCAACCAATGACTTTATTTTACTAGCAGTATCTTTTTTCAACTGTTTCTTTCTCTTGGCCCGAAGTTCTTCTGCAATCCACGTGAACAACAAATAAGCTCTGATTAGAAGTTCTATTTCTCATATAACCACCCAGAGCAAAAACATGAATGAAATTGGCAAAGTTTCATCAACGACTCACCAAAGGACATACTGACCAAGCTGGAATTGAGTGAGCAAGCTCAAAAGTAGTAAACTCCATGTTCATATAATGAATTGAAGTTTTCAACTCAAAATCTATTTAGATATTTTTACAAGCACTCAGTGAATTTAAGATTTTCAATCTTCTTACAGTAACAAGAATAAAGGGGAAAGAGGGACAAAAAATTAGCTCAATAATTGAAACTCAATATAATGCTTATGTGTAGAAGCAAGGAGACCGGATTGTTTGGAAAGACGACAATAGATGGAAGGGTAGGGTAGGAAATATTGGGTGACGTGTCACAGATTGCTGTGAGTGAAGGGAGAGGCGTAATAGAAAGGGGTGAATATGTAATTCTGTAGGGGGGATTTGGAGCAGCATTATATTGCGAGACTTTATGATATTTATTTTTCTTTATTTTTCAAATCTGGAGTATTTTCTACTTCCTGATTAGTGGTTGTTTTTTCTTGTGAGTTCTTGAGAGTTTCTTCTATCCTGATATCGTTTCCTTTAACCGTGCATCAAATGCCTTGGAACTAAAATAACGTAATCAACTAAGATGGCCTTCAGATTAATGTTTAGAAAGTGATTCTGATTGCGAATGTTAGGACAGTATTTAGAACTCACCTTTAGCAGCTTGAACTTGAGTAAGGACATAATCTCTCTCCTGCTCGTCAAGTAAAAGTTGTTGGGCTTTTGCCAATGCTGCTCGTATATCAACAAAAATGAATCATTTTGATAGAACTGAAATTAAATATAGTAGAACAGTAAAAATCAGAAAAATCAAAAAAGTTCTGCACTACTTAAATTGACACTCTAGTGCAGCACTGTACCATAATACGTAAGAGTTATCTCAGAAATTAGTGTATATAAACAGAAGATGGAGAAATATAGATTCCACAAAAAAAA
>QAOC01033279.1:150878-176003 GCA_003255005.1 Begonia fuchsioides
AAAAAAAAAAAAGAGTTCCATTTAACAGAACATCATCAATCGAGCAACAAGTATTTAAAAATAAAAAGAAAATTTGTAACTAGAAAGCTAGGTAAGCGTACAGTAAATACAGAACAATAAACAGAGCTGGCATTTAAATCTTTTGTAAAGATCACCTTAGAGAGTAGTGACAATGGTTTTCTTGAGGATCTAAACTTTCATTTCGGTAGCAAAAACATCTTAAGGATTCACAGAAGACAAAATGCAGCTACCTATTTGCTCATTAAAATCTAAAAAGAAGAGCATTCCATTGTTGACAAAGAACAGGCCTTCTATCTCCTCCAACATAACCTATGATTTCTTTTTCTTAACGAACAATGTATATACAGTAAGACAACGTACACAAACGGAATAACCAACAAAACCTGTCTTCATCTTCCTCTCAAATCTTCAAACAAACACAAATCAATGAATAGTGGTAGGAAATCATCAATACAATTGAATTCCAAAATAACATAGATAAATAAAACAAAATAACAATCAGGTGAACAGTTGAGGACAGAGAAACAAAAACCTAATCGCAAATATCAAAAGCCAGGATAATACGTTCGCAAAAATGAGACAATAAAATCAGAGAAATTCAAGCACACGCGTGAAAAAAACACAATCCTAAACGGAAAAAGACAAATCGACCAAACGCAGGTACCTAAGGACTTCGTTGTCTCTCTCAACTTCGCCGACTTCAGCGAAGAAATTCTTGAGGAGCAAATCCTCATTAGCCGATGAGGTCGTCTTGTTAATCTCCCCCATACGAAGCAGCTGCTGCTTCTTTCGGCTTCTTCAAGCTTGACCCTCCCACAATCTATAACTGAAAACGGAGTTCAGACCAGATGCCCCCGCCAAGACCCAATCGGAACGAGCTAACACGAGAAGAGAGAGATTCCCCATCGACTATTTTAACGTGGCTTAGCATTTGGGCTTTTCATTTCTAGAGTCCGGCCCATTTCTCCGGGCTCAATTTTATTTTAAAAAAAATATCAATTTACCCCCTAAAATATTATGCTAATAACAATAGTACCTCAACTGCTCAAACCGTAAAATTCTTCAATTGGCACCTTAAATTTATCATAATTTTAAAAGATACAGCGTCATCACATTTTTTCTTAATTTCAAGACATTCGTCAATTTAAATAACAATTTTAGTTAGTTTAATAAAATTAAACGACTTGTAGAGATATTAAGAATATGCAGTAAATTGACATTTACCCTTCCTAAAATACCGATGACCATATTCGCCTCTATTTTCACCTTAACTTGAGATATTAAGAGGCAACGAATAATAATTGATCGCTACATTCGATAATTGAGATACGGTACTTCGACTTGATAGCATTAGATACTCTTTCGTCACTAAATTCATAGCAAAACAAAAAACAAAAAAATGGATAGATAATTAAAATATAAAATGTTGGTCAATAAAATTTAAATTTGAAGATATCTATTTACCCTTAAAAATCAAACAATAATTACATTAATTAATAATAATTACGTTAAGATGTCAAATAGAAGGCTTTTTACTCTATATACTTAACTGTAAAGCATCTATTGATAATATTAATTTAATAAATATTTATTTATATTACAATATATTAATTACATTAATTAATAATAATTACGGTACTTTTACTACTTCTATGACATAATTTAAGCAGCTTTCACTACTTATAATTGTCACATGCACCTTCTCGCGAATATGTTACTTGTATTTTTATTTTCTAGTTCTAATGTTCATAAAGTGGCAGTAATTAAATTTATGAATTATACCGATCGTAAGTGACATCTCGAGAAATAATAATTGTGCAGTTTTCTAGACTCGGCTGCATTATATTATCTACTTTGCATCCAATTTATTTTTCTAGTCTTGAAGCACTTTATAAATCGTCCTCCATGTCGATTCCCGAGTGATTTGAGATTTGACACAGCAAGTTCCGAGTTGCGAAATTAATAGTTGATAAACCCACTCAAGGATGGCAATAAGGTGTGGTTCCATGGCTCGAGGTTTTGTGGTAAGTCTCTCCTGAATATCATAGTGTTATTTATACAAAACGTAACATTTGTGTTATTTTTCTGATTTCTTGGCTAGTTTGGGTGATCTCAAAGGCCGAAATCTGCGTTCTCCTCTTCGTTCTTCCTCCATTGTTTTACAGATTCTTCAGAGTTTGGAACGAAGAAGACGAGAAACTTTGAGGAAAATACCAATTTCGAAGGATTTCTTCCTTGCTTCAGGAAGTGGCGATGCAATGGGGCTCCCAGAGCAAAGATCTCCTGGGCTGCTTGCATCCATTCGAGAAGGGGTTCAACTTCTCTTCATCGTAATTTCTCCGCCCATTTTTGGATATCAATATCTTGCTCGGATCCTTTTCTTGTTTTGAATCACCTGGATTAGACCTCCATGGATATTCGGAGTCGTTTAGCGATGTAGCTGCCATGGCTGCAACTGATTGAGTTGCAGGGGATGGAAATCGTCGCGTAGCCTGGGGTCTTGGCGGCAGTGACTGCACTATAGGGCGTAGCCATGGCTGCTTCGCCTTTTCTTCCTCTTTGTTTGTCCGTGCTCCGTTCATATTTGAGAAGCTAGTGGATTTGTTGTCTGATCGAACTAAGCTGTGAATGTTTAAAAATCCAGTTGAGAAATTCTGTGGTTGCTCTCTCGCAATTTGGATTCCATGGACGCGGATTTTGTTTCTGTCTATTTCGTTCTCTTCTTGTTCTGTTTCTTCTTCTTCCTCCTCCTCATCTTCTTCTTGTTCCGCAGAGTCTGAAAATTGTTCTTCGAATTCGTTTTCATCGATCATTTCAGATTCTTCTAGGAATTCATTAGACTTGACGAAAGAGAGAACAAGACGGCCGTCTTGCCGGTTCGCCAGAAAATTACACTGCGGCGGGACAGAGACGGCTTCTAGAACTAGCCGGCCGTTGTCCCGTCGAGACTGCATCCTCACGGAGTCTCCGTCGCCGGAAGAGAGAGTAGAGAGTGGTGGAGGAAATGATCGACGGGGTGATTTTCTGTAATTATACTTCATCGGAGACCAATCTTCGCCGGTAAACGATTGTCTCTCAATTACCGGCGACTCTTTCTTCTCGTTTTCTGGAGATGTTTTCTTCTCGTCCTCGATGTCACCGCTTTCCGATTCCGGATACGACGAAAATCCGTCGGAACCGGTTTCGGATCCGAGACTTTCTGTACAGATTTCGAGGCTTTTTTCACTGAGCGAGCTCGAAGATCTTCTCACGAGAGGGTGAATATAAAGAGGTAGAGATTTAAATTCATCGTCAACTTTTCGAGAAAGAATCGAGCTCCATACTTCGAATTGTCGAGGCTTGTCAGCTTCTTTCACTTTCTTTTCTTGAATTTCTCTCCAGATATCAAATTCGCCCCTACTTTCCTCGTAATCATCGTCATCAGACGACGAATCTGGAACGGAAACTGAGATTTCCGCAGAGGACGCAACTTTCTTGATAGAAAAGAGAGGTTGCTGAAAAAGCCATTTTTTCGAAGACATATCTGCAGAGAGAGTTCGTCGCAGCGAAGCTGCAACTCTGATTCTTTCAGAGTCGGAACGAAGAATCGTACCTATTCCTTGCTTCTCAGACTTGATAAGCTCTCGAGTCCGCTCCATCGGCGAAGGATGACGCAAGCAATCAACCATATCTCCTGACATCACCAGAGAAGAAGATAAAATTCCAATTCGAGCTGTAAAAATGGCGGAAAATCAGAAAACCAAACGATGGCAAAAAAGCTCGGAAGGAATAGGAATTTCAAAATCAGAAACCGAAAACTAACCTTAGGATTAACAGTCAGGAACGCAAGGAGAGGATGAGCGGCGATTGAGTGGTGGGGAAGAAGATGAAGGACTGCGATTTGGGTGAACGCAGTAGAAGGAAAGAGGAAGGAGAGGTATTTATAGTTCCCAGAAAAGCTCAAAAGCATATGGAATCTGGATTCATGTAAGGGTGGGACCCACTCCCAGACGCCACCATGGAAGGCGACCCCATTGCTCTCCCGTTTGGTTTGGACTGGTGATAAATAATAAATTCGTGCAATGATTGTAATAAAATAATAATATCCATTTATTTAAAATAATATTATTTTTCGAAATTAATCTTTCTAATTTTGATTTTCCGATTTTATTTCTTATTTATCTTAAAATTAAAAATCAAAAGGTTAAAAATCAAAAGCGGTCATATTTTTGGAAAAATAGTCGATTCATACTTGAATTTTGAAAAAATAAAATTTAAGATTCTCAGATGAAATATCGGACGCAACTTGCGTCTGATCTGACTCTCACTTAGACATAATGACTCTCACTCGTATGTAATGACTTCAACTCAGACGCAACTTGTGTCCGGACCCAAATTTGTTTTTTCGTTGTTAATTAATTTGACTAATCAAATCTTATCAGAATAACTTGAAATTTTTACTACACATTCAAAACAATAAAAAATATTAATCTGAAAATTTTAAATTTTTTTGACAATTGTACGATTTACTATAAGTTATTTAATACATAAACAAACAATTTTTTTAAAAATTATATACGGTAATAAAAATTTATGAAGACAATATATTTGTATATTTACCCAAATCAAAATTTTGTTTTTTTCAAAATTAAAGCTCGTTTTTAGTTTTTACCTCAATCAAATTATATATTTGTATTTATTTTAAAATTTGATATTTCAACGTTCTGCAAGGAAAACAGTGATAAGGTGAAATGGGTCGTAGAGAAGACAGCCAAAATGCTCACTTCCAGAGAGAGAACCCATGATTGGACGACCAGAAAACTCCCTCTCCCTCTCTAAAATCAGAGGAGTTTTACTGAGTTTTTCGAGTGTTTTTACTTAGAAAAACCACTGTATTTGTACGCGTATATCTGTATAAAAACAGTCAAGGATTATACGCCCTCCATTCTACTTGACTGTATACCAAAAGATAACGATGCTCATCTTTTTCGTATAAAAAAACTTTTATTCTCACGCAGACAGAGATAGGTAGAGAGAGAGAGAGAGAGAGAATAAAAAATTAGGGTTTGCCCAAAAACTGAGGAAGAGAGAGAAAGGAAGATGGCCAAAACCGACCCCAGATAGCATTATACAATGGACACCACTTGAACCTTCAAAGCTTATCTTCTGAAAATTCGTCGCTTTGGCGTTTCTCGACTCTTTCGTTTTTAACCTAATTTGGTCTTGGGATTTCAAGAACCGGACGGTCGAGTCCCGGTTTGATTTTACATTTTCAGGAATTTAAAAACCGAAACCCATTAAAACCCGACTCAAATTTTAAAAAACCGGCTTGTGCTCAAAATTGACCCGAAATCTCGAACGTCCAAAAACAATTTTAGATTGCAAAAGTATAAATAATTTTTTAAATAATAAAAACCTTGTACCAGAACCAATATTAGTCCCGGTTGGGTTTGGGTCATCAAACTTGTAGTAGAATTGGACCGAACGGCGAACGTCTCCATCCTAACCAATGCTATTTATTATTTGTCCGAAATTTAATTTTATATTATCTTAATTACTGCAATAATATTAAACCATAATGTTATATTACTGATTATGTTTTAATAAACTTTGTAATTAAATAGTGAATAAATATAAATTATTTTAATTAGTATTTTATTCATAAATTTAGTATTTTAATGATTTAATTACTAAGTTTTCAAGACTTTAAATTGTTTACTAACAAAATCTCTACAAAAAACGCGTTTATTAATTTATGAAAATAAATGAATATACTTATGTCACACTTTACATAAACAATAATTAATTGACGGTAATCATGAAGATTAATTTAATTATAATAAGAATATTAAACCAGCTAATTACCACTAGCTAATTGCTCATTCAAAGCTGTCGCATCCTATTCTTTGTTCTTAAACAATTTATTTTCTTGATTTAGGCTTTGTATCTTATACTCCTAGATGTCGCGTGCAAACTTTTATGCGTAGAAATTATACGATAAATTCATAACTTTCTTAGCAAATTAACGAGACGAAGTATATATTATATTTTCTCGAGACTAAACTTTGATTTAAGTGAAAAGTATATATTATACTGAGATTATCTGGATAATTTCATTAATATAATAAATAATTCATTATTATAACGATATTTTCCTAGTAATTTAATCAAAATATTTAACGTTTTTAAAGGTAATGGACTATGATGCATCACTAGTCTTGATGCAAACGATAGTAAACAAAAGTTTAGTCGGTTATTCTCATAGAATCGAGGAAAGTAGCCGAAAGCAAGTAGTTGACTTACGCGTTAAAATTAGGGTTCTTAGGGTTTAGGAAGAATAAGCATTTGCTGTAATCTAATGTAAGCAAAGTAGAAAGGATTAGTTGTTTTTTCTAAGCGAATCTCACGATATCGTATTTTATTAGAAAATTACTCTGCTATCGCATATCGTTTGTTCGTGGTCTTGATCAGTTTTAAGAAATAGACAAATCGTATAGATATAATCTAGCCCTAGCAATTTTAGAACCAAAAATCACAATTTTATACATCACATACTAAACGTGAACCAATATAAAACTTTTGTCTACCACACTTCCATTAAAAACATTAATATCATTTTGGCATTATATTATGTCACGCCTATAAACGTCGCACATCATTGTAGAATCAAAATAAATAATATTGTATTATACAACAGAGAGTCGAAGACTTAGATAAGTAACAAAAATGAGATATAATTGCCCGTGCGGGTTCACCTCAGTGGTCGAGAGATGGTAGATTTGGTAACAAGTGTCTGGGTTCGAATCATGCGTTGTCCTAGTGTGGGAGTTGTTACCCCCAATGTTGGGGTAGCTCATTGGGACATCAGGAATAATGATTCTCATCTCTGGGCTGCTGAATCA
The DNA here is from genome assembly GCA_003255005.1 of Begonia fuchsioides. Classification (NCBI taxonomy): domain Eukaryota; kingdom Viridiplantae; phylum Streptophyta; class Magnoliopsida; order Cucurbitales; family Begoniaceae; genus Begonia; species Begonia fuchsioides. Next base: position 157,781 of record QAOC01033279.1, read on the forward strand.
CCGTAACTTACCCCCTCACAGCTTGTCAGGCCGGGGTGTGGGGGCTCCGGGGGTGAGAAATTTCGTCTTTTGGTAACAAAATGCGATATAATTGTGTGTCTCGAATTACGCATTTGAATTTTATCGTAAAATGAAAAATTATAGTTTGGACTCCATCATTAATAAAAAAGGGTTGCATAGATTGGTTCATCTTCTCCTATACGCACGTATTGAGATGTTGGCTTATAACTTCTGCATATTGGTTCATCTAGTTAATCCATATTTGTTTCAGTCTACTCTTTTTTGATGGCGTTGATTATGGTATGTTGTCTCAGTTACTCAAACTATCAGTCACTCTTGCAGATATGAAACTTTCTAATATATCACAATTCGTTAGTAATTTTTGAAGTTACGAATTTTAAGTAATTTTATGCGCGAGAATTTATAAGAATTTAGGGAAGTCAGATATTTGATGGTCCAATCCTCATTCGGACATCGGTCGCACTCAATCTTGCTTATTTTTTAAAGTTAAACATTTTTTCATCAGTTTGACCTAAAGTGAGACCTTCTTTTTAATTTTAATCCTAATAAAATAAATAAATAACCCAATAAGAAATAGACAGGCATGAGAAATTTCATGCTGTCACAATGCATTAAAGTCCTCTTTATCCAAATACAGAAAAAAGAAATTGGTCATAAAAAGGGAGACCAAGCATTGCAAAAAGAGAGCATCTAATTCTGTCTTTGAGTAGTGTAGTGTCCCCCATTACAAATAAATCACATTCACACCATATTGCAATTTCTTTTAATTAAATTATATAAAAAATGATTATATTTGAAGTTGATCACATATGGTTGAGAATCAAACAATGACCAAAAAATAGCATGTTAGACACTATATTTACGTAAAAAAACAAATATTTAAAAAAAAAACAAGACAGACAGAGAACTGAATCATTACAACTTTCCAAACATAATAGCAATCTATGAAAAATTAATCTGCGTTAATTAGTATGGGTGGACAAACGGTTAACGGGCTGAGTATTTTTAACGTTAATTAGTATGGGTGGACAAACGGTTAACGGGCTGAGTATTTTTAAAAAAATACTCGGTCCGTTCGGGTATCGGGTATGAAGCAGTACCCGAAACCCGGACCTATCCGAAAAAATGGAAAAATACCCAGATCCGGGTATTCCGGGTAGGATCCGGGTATTTTTGGGTCTACCAGAAATTTAAATCTTTTTGAAATGTTGCTTAACTGGATCCGAGTATTCCGGGTATTCCGGGTAAGATCCGGGTATTTTTTTAATTTTGATAAAAAAAACAAAATATCATTGAAAAAATAGTAAAATTGATTCTTGGAGGGTTGGGCTGGGCTGGGCTGGTATTTTTACAATACTCGGTACCCGGACTCCATACCTGTTTACCCGAACCCAAAACTATAATTTTACCCGTTACCCTACCCATACCCGGCCCGGACCTTAAGGTTTCGGGTCAGACCTTAAGGTCCGGTTCGGGTTGCCCACCCCTATTAATTAGTTGAGAAAATACGATTCTGATGAGATTTTACTGACCCATAGACACGACTCAAATAAAATTGAAGTCACATAAGGCTTTAACACACATTACACCTTGAATTTCTTTTTCTTTCAACCATCCCTAATACTAAGCATGAGCGTCTTATGCTTTAATTTAATCATGTGTTTTAAAATTAATTTCCAACCTTCAAGATTATTTCAAATAAATTTGGTCCTTTTTCAATATTCTATGCGATAATTTCGAACTATCTTGAGAGATAGACAAACTTAGAGGTTATAAGACGGGTTAGAAATTCGTTTTAAACCCTAATCAATTGAAAAAACGATATAAATGTACTAATTTATCGTACAAATTTAAGTATAATGAACATACAAAAAAGAAAATAAATTACTACTTAAATTATGGAAATTGAAAAGTACTAAGTATTCATATTTTTGTCGCCGAGTCAACAATAAATTGAGTCACTTAACCCTAACAAAAGGGTACTAATTTTTGTGGGGGCGAAATTAATCGATCTGATTACGCGTGGCAGAAAGCATTATTATTATTTATAGTAATATTTGAAGAGAATCTCTTTATTTTATTTTTGTATTATTGATTTGGATATGTGATCGAGACCACGCAAGTAGTTATTCGAAAGGTGTCATATTCTTCGCATCTTTCCCTTCTCACCACACTTGCTCATTTGGTAGATTTCATGTCATATGCATGCCTTTTTTTGGATGAGTTTCCCTTTTTTAAAGTTGGGATATGATTTTGAAAGATGAACGAAGCGCGGAATAAAAAACAAATAAAAATTATTTAGTAAGTTACGTCATGATATGAAACGCAATTGATATGTCTTTGGTGATGCAAAAAGATGTTCGTTGTTTTTGGACTACTCCGTTTTTGCATGATTTCATCATGTACATGCATGATTGCTCAAATTTGACGATTTGAATTCATTTTAGATTGAAATCGATAATCAAATCATTAGCAAAAAAAGAAAATAAGCGTAATAATAAATTTATTATGAATATTAAAATATAATTGACCTTTATTCTATTATTGTGTGATTGAGTGGTTCAATTGGGTGGCACATAAACACAGAAATTCATGAAATGAGAATCTGCCACGTGGCTTGATGGGTAAGTGACACGTCAGTGGGTTAGATTGGACAAGCTTGAGCAAGGTGGTTCGTATTTGAGGGGGTGGTCCAAGCCATTTTTAGCAACCCTGGCCACCACCACCTTAGCCACCTTTAGCCAACCTTTGATGGTGAGAGGCCACAGGCATATAGAATAATCCTCTTTTTATTTTTTATTTATAATATTATTATTATTATTCTCTATTTTATCTTTTGATTCATATTCTAAGACGCAACATTCATTAATATTTTTTGATAAATTAAATAAAATCTCTAAATAAATAAAATTGAATTTTGTGTTTTCCCTTATAACTTCATCTTAGTTTTCAATCATCCTGTTTCAAATAAACGTTGACAATCAATCATTGTCTGACACGTTAATATTTAAATATATATATATATATAAAAGAAAGTAAATATAATATTAAAATTTAGATTGGAAACAACACAAAATGTAGATTTGAAAATCATGATGTTTTTTAAAACAATTTTTCATCATGTTTTTGTAATTGGGTTTTAAAAGAAGTCAAATAGATCATTTCTTAAGAAGAATTAAAATCATGAGGTATGAATTTGGACGCTTCATATCCAATTTCGATGGGGTACTGTGAGAGATGGAAAGGCACGCACGAGTTTATCTCAGTTGATTCAGGGATGTCAGAATTAATATAACTGCCAAAGTTCGATGTCTGATGGTCGTAGTATGAGAGTTGTTACCTCTAATGTGAAATAGTTCTTTGTGGACGACAGGTCGGCCTCCCTATCTTTAGACCGTTGAATTACTGTGATTTAACCTCATCACAAACTATCGGCTAGAAGAGCATGAGTTTGAGAGTTTTTCCTTTTGGTGCAACTGAGAGATGGAAAGAATTGCACTATAATTTTTAATAAAATTAAATAATTTTTAATTAATTTTCTTCAAAAGACCTCTAATCCAAACAACACTCCGGCGTGTCTTCCCGGCCCATCATGTCCAAAATACAAGTCTCTCATTTTCCTAAAGGCTTGCCACGTCAGCAGACTGTCTGAACCGGCCTGATGGCATTTCCCGACCTCCCGGTTCACGGCCAAAGTCTTCGCGACCCGGTCCAAACCGCCGTACAGGCTGTCGCAGAATCTCATCATATGCTTGACGTCGTAGACGTTGTCTCCGAAGAAAACCTTCAGAACCGCCAGGAACTCGTCAAGTCCGACCGGCAACGAGCGGCGCGTGAGCACTTTCAGTAGATACCCGAAGTCGTAGGCGCTGTGAAAAGTCACCCAACTCACTGAGTCGTTGCAAACGAGTCCCGACGACATCATCAACTCGGCGAACCGGGCCGAGTCGACCCCTTCTTCCCTGTTCCTCTCGAAATCGATCCCGTGTCGCCGGAGCAACTCGATAGAGTCCGGAGCGTGGCCGTCACGCGCGATGTCGAAATCGCTGAAATTGAATTCCCAGATGAATCGGGTTCCGGTTCCCAGATCGGGAAGGTTACCTTCTGAATCGGAGAAGGTGAGACCGACCTGGATGAGGTTCAAAAGGTCCACGTTAGATTTGAGAAGACGGTAGTGATCGGACGGCCGAGGACGACGGCGAAAACTCTTGCTAGAATCAGACTCCGGCGGCCGGAAAACCACTCCAGGAAACTCGGTATCCATGGAGATAAAAGGGTAGCGGTCGATTACATCTCTGATGAGTTCGAATTCTGATTCGAGATTTTCCGCCCAAACACCCCTGATCTGGATCGGATTCGGATTCGGATTCGGATTCGGATTCGTATCTTCCACAGACGCCATTAAAGTTCCAGTTCCTTGGTTTTTCAGCTTCAACTTCGTCTTCTTCTTAGTGGATATGGCGTTGTGGAGAGAGTGAGAAGTGGGTTTTTAATGGCGGACTGAAAGTGGGGAAAGTGGGAGGAAGAAGACGAGGAAAGTGGTTGATATTCCGTGTATGATCAACGCCCTGATTTATTGACTGAAGGTAACGTAGTTGACCCGGTCAAGTATAGGTTCTTCTGAATTCTAATTATAATTAACTTCCTTAATCACGCTAATTATCATTAAATTCTTCAAAAGTAACCTTTTAATTGGCAGGTTCCTTGGCTTTTCTTCTAGAGTCCAAGATTGAGGCTAATTACTTAATTAATTTGTACAGCCATGGACCAGCTCATTCAACAGCTTTTCAAATTATCTATTCTCTGAGCTAATTTTTCATTGACCTTTCGAACTGGGTGCGAAACAGGAGAGATTTTTGGAGTCAAAGTTCGAAGATTTCGTCTTCTCTCCCGCTTTCTCTCATGGGTCTGCGTAAGTTAAACTAAAAATACGATAATTGTTGCCATTGGTTTCTTGCTCTTCGTTTGTTGCTCTCCTCGTTCGAGTGCTCGAAGAGATGCGTGATCTAATCTACGAGTAATCTGCAAAAAAACGCCATTGCTGTTGAAGTGCATGAGCTTTCATGGAGAATTCATCAAAAACGAAAGATTGCTTGGGCTCCTTTCAGCCTTTTCGAGGCGTCCGAACCTTGAATCCACGAAGGCTCTTCACGCTTTCACGATTACGATGGGTTCAATTTCAAACCAGGCCACTTCGTGGACAACAACATCGTATCTTGGTATTCTGCAAAGGGGGAATTGTCCATTGCACGTAAGGTGTTTGATAAAATGCCTCTGAGAAATGCAGTTTCTTACAAACACAGTGATTAGTGCTTATTGTCCCACCATGGATTGAATCTCGATCAGGCTATCGAGCACTGCCTTATTAGGGCTGTATGGGAGGCTCGGCTACTTGACCGAAGCAATTACAATATTTCAAGACATGCCGTGGAATACCGTTGTAACGTGAAATTCAATGTTGTCAATGTTCGGGAAACACGGGTTCGTCAAAGATTGCTTGATTTTGTTCCGTGAGCTAGTGCCTACGGGCACATCTTTGACCGCCTATTCCATAACCGGTGTTTTATCCAGTTTTCTCGACGAACAAGACTTGGAATATGGCCGAAAAACACATTGCGTAGTGATTAAAATCAGGTTTGATTACAACGTTTTGGTCGTGAATTCTCTGATGAACAAGCGTATATTCAATGTGTAGCCTTCTCTTCAGCTGAACAAGTGTTTATAATCGCTCCCTCCCTGACATTATATCGTGGAGTACGATAATTGGGGCAGTGGCACAAAGTTGTACACCCATGAAAGCCGTCCAACTCTTCGATCGAATGTTAATGAGCAGAATTCTTCCTAGCCAGGCCACGTGAGTCTCATCAGCTCTTGTAATAATCTCGAGCCATCGATAAACGGAGAATCGATCCATGGGAAGGCACTTGTCCATGGTTTTGCGTCTGATGTTATTGATTCCAATGAAGAATAATCGGTTGATGCTCGGCCGACAAGATCGATGATGTTAAACTCGTCTCGTCCACTTCTTTGTTAAGATCTTTGGCACTATCTTTGTCTTTCCCATCATTGGTACTCACAAATCGAATTTGTTCGAGATTATTGAATTAATAATCAAACTTAGTTGCTTGTTATTTAAAATTTACTACAATAATTGTAATAATTATAATAGATACAATATTATTTTAAGAAGTTAAATATAGAACCAGACCGGTTCGGCTCATGCTGCACCTGGTTCCATATTGATTTTGAACCGTGACACGTGGTTCCCAACTTTAGAACCAAACACACAAATTTGGAGCTACGGAACCAACCCGGACCGAACCGCATTCCACGATTTACCTCTAAAAATTATAACAATGAAAATCAATAAAATTATAAATGTATTATTGTATTTACATCTGGTTTTTATGGTTTTAGATAAGGTTGGACTCAATTTCGGTTTTGGGCAAGATATGAATCGATTTTGAGTTAATCTTTGACTGTCCGATTGGGTCTCGATAACGGTTTGGCCACCAAACTTAGATAAATCATCACAACATACCTTGAATCAATCCCGACACGAGCGATCATCGAGATCTACAGTTGGGTAACGTAATGCCCCCGCAACATGCAGCAATTATTATGTACAGCAACACGACGATCAAACCCGTTAACATTGCCCTGCAGAAAAAAACGCATGTGAAACCAGTTTCGGGCGTGATTGAGGATGATCATGGACTAGGTTCTTTATTCTCGACCAAATGACTTACAAAAGGGTGGCGTTTTTCTTCCAAATAGCTCGTCGGAGACTCTTTGATTGTTTCTTGAAGTGAAACGCACTGTCTTGGATCGTAGCAGTCTTGTCCACAAGAAGCTCGATCCGATCGCCTCTCTCTAGTACTTTCTCTATGTTCTCCACCATGATTGTTCGAATCTAAAATAAATCCAGTTTTAACGTTGAAACATAGCCATCGAAATTTCAATCATATAATACTTGAATTACCACCATAGAATCAATCACAAAAATTCACAAAAGAAATAGCTGAAGTCAACAAGAATGATGCGAGGTTTACCATCTTAACATATCGTTTTAATTTTTTATTGAAAACAGTGACACGTGTGACTGTGATTAATACAATAAATATTGTAAATAATTAATTTAATTGTAATACAATAAATATACTTTAACTAGATCAATCACAGTTCGACATGTCAACGTATACAATGACAATGTATCATAAGAAAATAAACTTAGTATTAATCAAGTCAACAGATATCATGTGTTTTTTCAACTAATATGAAATATCTGCATTGTTCTTGCTATTATTGTGCAGATACGAATAACTATTTGCATAAAAGTGGAAGATTTAAGTCAAAATACTTGAAAATTCGGAAGACTTGCCTCACTAACTTCGCCTCTGACACGGTTGAGAGTATCGGCGCTTGGATTACTAGAAAAGAACTCCATTTGTTGATGCATGACTCGTGAAAACTCATTGTTCATTGCATACGCTGGTGCATAAGTTGCTACTCTACCATAGTTCTTCATGAATCTCATGTGGATATCCTCTAAATATGAAAATGGAATCCGCCCTGCAAGAAAAATCCAAAGATTAATGCATTTTGAAACAAAAGTTGTTTGCCTATAACTTCAAATTTAAGCATTCAATCATGTGTTCTAGTCAGATTTCTAGATCATTTTGTGATTTATAACTTGATTTTGAACTATGGTTTTTGGAATCTCAAATCTAATGCTTCTAAAAGCTCTGAAACCGCAATTCAGCCATAGTTTTGCAGATTTGAGCAGCAGAAGATAAAAATGGCAGAAGATTTCTCCATTTTATACACAGAAGAACTCAATTCAGCCATGTTTTGTCTGATGATTCTGGCTAAAATCTCACAATTTCACTCATGGAATCAAAAGTCAAACAGGGGACAGAGTAAGATTCAGGAACAGTTGGATACTGTAGTAGTAAACCATTGTTGTAATTATACAGAAGAAAACAGCAAGAAAAAGTGCAAAGATCTTATCTCTTGCGCCACTAATTTTCAGTCATCGGAAAAATGATCGGAAATCGGAAGTAGAGGATTTTAGAACTTACTTCCGAACGTCTCGTTGGCCATACAGAGAAAGGTGAATCCATCGGATCTAAAAATGTGAAAAATGTATCGATCCTGCGAGAAGCATAACCTAGATTCAGCCTCCGCCGGTAACTTCTCCAAAAGCCGTCGCGCCACGGCGCTGATATTTCCGGTCACCGCACTGAACTCGGACAGAACCACCGTTCCCCGGGCAACCACGGCGTACAAAATCGCCATAGCTTTCGCCTCTCGGCTGAACCGTCAGATCCTTGAATCCCCTCCCTATCAGAGGCAGATCGTTCGAAATTTGATGAAATCCTTTCACGGCGGTCGGGAATAGAGGATCGCCGTCGAGTCGTCGCCGGGCGGTGGATCTGGCGGATTTCGTGCTGCTCAATCACTCGTTGTCGATCATTGAAGGGCAGACAGTTGATACCATTAATCAGATCTTGTAAATTTGGTGAAAAGTGAAATCTGTGAATTACATCAGCGGCGGATTTTCGCCATGGGCCTTGTTAACAGGCTTCTTGTTTCGACAAGCCTTTACTTTATTTGCTCCGACTGCCTGCGAAACAACCAAAAAACATGAAAGACGTCAACCTCGTTCCAAGCTGTAACTCTGAAAAAGTTTAACCCTTTGTCGGGATCCCGACATATCTCCCTGACTCGGAAGCTCGACTCGCCCGAGTCGATCACAGAGAAATCATGAACCAAATCCTCATAATTTGGCACAACCTCAAATCCCACGCTTGTCTGCTGTTTCTTTTGGAAAAACTGCCAGAGCTTCTCTCGAAACCAGATGTCGAGAACAGAGAACAGATATCCACGAGCAAAAACATCATAAAATGGAACTTCTGTTGAAACTGTCAATCCGATCCCTCCCTGCAAAATATGATGGATACAAGGTTTCAGTTCGAGAAGTGACCTCGACCTTTCAAAAATGGAAGTTTCAAGTTAGATACTTTTATGTTTACAATATCTGGCTTCCCTAAGGATGAACTGCGAAGAGAAAAAAATGAAGGAAATTGATCAAACACCATGTCCGATTCAGCTACTGGTTCCTCTAAATCAATTTAAATCAAAATTTCAACTAAAAAAAATTGACCAAAATCAAAGTCGAATAAAAACAATGACTTTCAGCTCTAGCAATCCTATATAGTACATCCAACACTTCAAGCATCACATGAGACAATTACTGCACTGCACCAACAATCTCAATCTATTCTCCAGCAATTGTCTTCCATAAAAATCTAAATTGTGACTTTGATTCTGATATTTTTGTAGGAGCTCATACAATAATAGTCTTACCAAAATTAAGAATTTAAACAGTCAATCGAGGTAATTTTATGATAATCTCTAGAGTGGTATTTCCAAATATTTTCCGTGGTATTTTCCGCGCCGCTACATCATTTTTCATTTATTTTTTATTTTATTATAGTGGATCGATTTAATTTTTTATCATTGTTCAACTAGGAAGGCACTTAATGTATATGGGTAACACCTAGATGTACCTATTTAACCATGGCTGACGACAAAAATGGAAAACAAGCAAGTGAAAACTTACAGCAATGTGAGCTTCTTTACGATCTTCGTCCTTTTGTAGGCACCAATGCACGTGTTCTTCACAAGTTGAAGCTTTTATCAATGGCTTCTCTTGATGTGCTCACAGCTTTGCTTAGTTCAGGAGGGACAAAGATCAAGCCTTGACTGCAAATCTACCCTTGATTTCTCTGCTAAGTAATGACTAAAAAATATCTCCAGCCCAACTTCTTCTGGGATCTAAATTTTGTGCTTAGAAAAAAAGAGGTGACAATCCAGTAAATCAAGTCAGGGGCATCTCAAGTTCGACACCAGCAATCTAAAGATAAACAAATTCCCAACTAAGTAAATGAACGATAAATTTAACAGACCTATTCAGATCCTTGGTGGGCTCAAAATTGATTGGACGTTGTTGGAAATTTATTGATTTCTCGACTGTTGCTGTATTCCCAGTTTGATCAACAAATCTAATGAAAAAAATGAGAGCAAACTGATATTAATGGAAGACTAGTCAGCTAACACAGAAAGAGACGCTTAAATGTAGAGATTTTCATATAGTGGAAGAAGACAGATAAAGTTCTAGGAATTTATCTTTCTCTTCAAGCGGCCATTTGTGGAATATAATCTAACCTTCGATAGTTGGACAAATATGGGGAACTTCGAACTAGATATAAACCATGGGACCAAGTGAAAATACAAAATAATCGCTACTAATTTTAGACATATGGGGTTTAGTCATACCATTTAATGAAGAATTAATTACTTCATTCATCGGGGACAGTTAATGACGGAGGCACGATCCATCTAAAAATCAAATCAAAGCTAATTACATTGTAATTCAACCATTAGTGATAAATGGATGAGGAAGGATGAAGCAAATCATAAATAATTAAAGTTGTTAATTTTGCATGCAGATATAAAAGCTTAGAAATCTATAAATCCAGACCATATATCCTATGGCACCTGCAAATCAACCCAGGTAAGGTAATTCATATTCACATTTCTCCCAGAATAATCAGAAATTGAAAAAAAGGAAAAGAAATTAACTTTACCAAATGATTTTCAGCAACAAAACTAAATAGCTAACAGCATTTGAAGCGTTACAATCATGCCTTCTCCCTTGAGAATATCATCCCAAAGAAAGAGAACTGTAGGAAAGCCCAAAGTATCACAAAAAAGTCATTTACCAACAGCATTAGCATCCACAATGTCCCCAAGTTGATAGTTTTGATTTGATTTAAGATTTCCAATTTATGCCTATCCATATTCCATCACATCATTCTACATCTAGCCAAAAGTAGAGGGTTCCTAAACTTATTCTTATGTCCAGAAAGAATGCACGGTATCAAATCATAAATCTTGGTAAACTTACTTGAGCTTAACAGTCGAGTTTGTTCTTTTTTTCTGATAGAGGAAAAGATGAACCAGCATAGCTAGTTTGAACAGCTCAACGTGCACAGATTGTCTATTTTTATCTCTTAAAATGCACATCATAATTGAGGTTTGAGTTTCCTTCATCAAAACCTGCAAGTTTATACGTATGCAGACAAAAACACACATAATATACAAGGGCAATATTACTACCACCGGAGAAGAACTTCAAAATATACCTCCCCAAATGAAACTATCTCACTCAGATAAACAGTTACGCGAATTATGAACTTTGTTGCCAGTGTAACAAGAGCAGCCCATTATGTAGGCGCTTGAATATCTTACCTTTCTCTTATTGTTTCCATGCAGCTGAACCTGACCCGCCTATTACAGATGATGTAGAGTATGGGATAAAAGTAAACCTTATACAATTTCATTCACAATGAAATTGATGAGTGTTTTTCAATGAAATATCTTTGCACTTTTCAGTTTAAAAGTGGGAAAGATAGCTGGACAACAACTACACAAGGGAAGAAAAGCAGAATTTCAATGACATCCAAGTGTTCCGATACATTGGCAATGCAATAAATTCAACCAAGGCTCAATATTTCTTCAAAGCAGATTCATGAGGTCCACTTTATATGATCTTTAATCTAGATGAATCACAGTACAAATCTTCATGAGTTCAACTGTAAATGTAAGTTTTGAAGAAGCTGAGAAAGCAGGTTATCAGAATGAAAAGAAGCTAAAAAGGTTAAAACTCAAGTTTTTGTCCAGTCTACAATTTAAATACTCAAATACAAAATAAAAGACCATCTATAAACACTACCCGAAGCTTTCAGACACAAAAAGGATCCACCACTTAACAAGCAATGGATGAAGAGAACATTTTATATTTCAAAAGTTCTAAAAATCTTTTTTGTACTTCCACTCAATGGGGCTTCAAGGATTCAAATTTTTATTTTCTTTAAACATAAGTGAAAGCACGCAACTCAAGCAAAAACAGTTCAACATTATCGATAATAAGGGCCGGCGTAGAAACATGAATGAGATTCTAGAAAAGATAAAAGGCATTAATTTTAGACATGCACATTCAATAAAATGCTTGCTGAAAACAAAAATCACATGAATCTTAACACTGTAATGGAAAGAAAAAGGAAATCGAAAACTTTATCCACAAAAAAGTTTGAAAAGAAAAACAAAAGGTATCGTGAACCCTTGATACCACAGAAGAAGAGTTTAGAAACTATATAAAGACAAGAATGGAGAACGAAAAATCAAAGGCTAAAAGTACATTACCTATTAGAAATTCCCTCAAGACATTGACTTCAATTAAGCATATCTATTGTTACTGAATAGGAAGTTTGATCCACTTTTCACTTGGTTTTTTCTTTCCTCCTTCGTTATTCATAAAGCTGATAACATTGTCTATTTGATACTTTGATTGCCCATAAAAGTAGGAAGGAAAAAAAACGTGATTTAGTGTCTGCTCCTCCAAAAACAGAGAAGATATAAGGCTTCTTATGCAGTCTTACCCACCATCTCTCACTACCCACCACCATATTTTTCTCACCATAAAGCTTCCATTTTTTTTTAAAAATCTTGATAGCAGAAGAAAATTGTTACAATTTACGATATAGTCATCAACCAGAAAAGAAAGCTAATCGGTTTACAAACGATATTAGACAGAATTCAAAGTCTTCAATCAAGAAAACCTGTTCGTCGAAAAACAGCATTCCGAACCCGGCGAAGATCTCTTCCTTTCAACGTCCTCCCCGCTCCCTCGAGAACCGAGCACGCCAAAGCAGGCGAATGAGCCAAACTCCTCGCCACAATCTCGTGAGGAGGTAGCAATTGAATGTCTACTTCTTCATCATTATCATCAATCTCATCGAATTCTCCATTTTTATGCACTCCTTTCAATAGCATCGGCACATTGACTGGAGCAGACTGGTACTTCAATGAGAAAGAAGAATTCGGCACAGACGAACGGTCGAGAGGAGGTTTGGGAACCAACGGAATCATCCGCGAAGATGAAGAAGATGAGGATGACGAAGAAGAGACAGACGTCTTGTGGTAAAAATGCGAACCGCTACGGAGATTTGACAGCCCCGTTTCGTTTTCCGGCAAAGCAGCAAGAATACCAAACCCCTCGGTTTGCGAAAATCCGGCGGGCTGTGGGTGAAAGTGCGGCCGTGAATTCAAAGATAAGAACGCCGGAACGGCGGAAAGATCCCGGTGATTCGATTCGACGGAGAAATCTCCGGTCCAAAATACATCATCTTCGTCGAGCTCGCTATCATCTCGGTCATAAACTCCAATCCCGGAGGAAGACTCCGGTAAGCTGTTTTCGAGGTTTCCAGCCGGCGACGGCGGCGCCTGAGATAAAACTCCGAGAAAGCGTTCCGCGGCGTTGGGATTGCGATTCGGAACCGGGGTAGACCCGTTTCTCAAATCCATGGGTACCGACCAGTTGTGCCCAAGTAGGAAGTAGATGAAGAGCCCATATATATAGACTCAGAGAGGTATAAATTAGCCTCTGCACCAGATCTACTTTCTGATCGATCCAAATCATCCACACCGTTGATTTTGCCTCTACATAGCACGTGTCGAACGGAACAGCCGTTGTAGACCCATTATAGAGGGTGACGTGGAGATGGAAAGTGGGGCCCTTATTGGTTGATTGAGAATGACGCGACGTGGTAGAACCACGAGTGTTGACGCTTTAAGAGGGTCCAAATGGCCCCAAAATGGGGCCCACTCATGATTAATAAAATTAATCATATCTTAATGACGACAGCTTTTAGAACATTTGGTTGACCAGACTATTGGTCAAAGAGGTCTTCATCCACTATTAATCATAGCTTACTGTCGGATTCGTAGACACCACAACAAACTCTTTAGTATTGTTCCCAGAAGGGTTAGTTCATTTTCAGTTCAACGCCGATTCCAGCTTTCAGGCCACGGCAATATCCGCCTTTGGCAGCGTAACTGCCGGAACGATTTCTATTCTGATCACCACTTTCACCACCGTAATCTACTATGTTATCCTTGCCAAGGCATTCAAAACTGACGTGGCCACGATTGAGAAATTAAAGGCTGGCCTTGGATCTTAGATTAAAAAAACAAATATTTCTCAATATTTGTGTCATCTTCATATAAAGATAAACATTTACCTGACACCACAAGGAGCAACATTAACATTGAAGGATTAAACTCTCATACTTAGGGGTGGGCATGAGTCGGTTTGAGTCGGGTTATTTGTCGACCAGTACCGACCCATTTGGGCTTTGGTCCCAAACTCGAAACCAAAGATCGACCTGAAACTCGATCTCTATGAGACAACCCGACCCAAACTCATTTGGGTTGGGTCGGGTTGGGTTTTTGGTCTCATACAAAAAATTATTTCAAAATAAAAAACATCCATAAAAAAATATCTTTAAAAAATAGTCATCAAACATCTATCAAAATAAAAACATTAATCAACATAAAATTATCCATAAAATCATTATTCAATAATTGTTGGCGTATTTTCTCCAATCTGAATTTGACGAAAACATAAAACATGAAAGGGGTCTTCATGTCTTCACATATTGTCACATGTGTTCGCGTTTGTGTAACGAGATTAAATTTAATTTTTGTTTTTTAATAATTTCATTTTGATTTTTAATAGAAAATTAACTAAGTGATTTTATTAAAAGATGATAGAATCAAACAAAAAATCAAAAAAAAAAGAGATGAATAAATATTATGAGTTTTGGGTCGGGCCTGCGGGTTTTGTAAAAATAAAAGTCCGACCCAAAACCCAAAACAAAAATTTAAACCCGACCCAATTTTAAAAAAACTCAAATTTTACATCACAAGCCCGACCCATAAGCTGCGGGTCGGGCTAAGACCGTGGGTCGGGCTTGGGTTGCCCACCCCTCATACTATGATGAGTTGATGACGCAAGTTTCGAACCGGGACTCTTGATTCAAATTTGTCATTCTTGAATCAACTGAGCTATGCTCGTGCGAACAATAAATAATCTTCTTCTTCCACTAATAAAATGTTCTCTAAGATTTATCCAATGAACTTATTTTCTTAGTATCATTTCAAATTCTTAACCCAATGATTGAAAAATTTGTGTGAAAGATCCTATGTTGAAAAAAGAGTGACCACTAGAATGCAATTTATTTAATCTACGATAAAATTACAAAATACTGATAATGATACTAGTGCAATATAGATATAACGTACATAGTGCATCGAGAATGCTACAAATGATATAACAGATTCTTCTCAACTAAAAGTGTATTGACTATATTGACGATAAGACTGAGCTCTATTTATGAAGAGAATGTGACGACCTGACCTATGAAGGTAAAAACGATCTAATATAATATATATTGAGATGACTTAGTCCATACTAACAAGTGTGACAATCCTACGTCACTCGAAGAGTAAAATATCTAATATTATGTTGTTTGTGTTGTTTGTGAGAGTTTAGTCAATATTAATGGAAGTGTAAGATACTAACAAGATATTACATTAATCTTTGATTGAAACGATAATTTTTATTGCGTAATCTTGGAACAACATCGTATCGTTAAAAGAAGCTGAAGGAAACAAAATTAAACACGGGATGTTCATCAGTTAATGGCTCCGCATGTTTTTCTAATCACACCATCGGTTCCGGTGAGGACTCCGATGGCTCCCATCTTCACCATAGCCATGCCAAACTTAGAGTTAAAATCATAGCTCATGACTATGTTCTTCACAATATCCGAAGTTAAAGAGTCGAATGTCGATTTGAAGAACCCCTCTCCTCTTCACTATTTTTTTGTAAAATGAGTTATCAACGATATATTAACTCATCATATTTTGATCCAAATTGACAGCGTTGCTGTAACACCTGACTTTTTTCATGTACCTTAAGTTTTATCAATGTTAAATGATGACTGAAGTTAACCTATGTTGACCGTTAAGATTAATTAATTTTCGAGGAGATAAATTCTTTAAACGAGTTTAAGTCCTTCTAATAAAATTAAGTGAATTAGTTGATGGAACTATGGCAACAAAAATTACTCAATTTGGAGGTTTGTAGAGAAAGTTATGGGTTTTGGAAATTTATAGTTAGTAACAACCACCGGGTTGAAAATCAATAACTGAATAGTTTCAGTTTTTCTATTTTATCATGCTACAAATGAGCTTAAGTGACCAAGTAATATTCTAAGAAATCATAGAAGACATCAAAGGAGAAGATTGATAGGTTGAACAACTCGATTGGAGTTGTGGTGCAAAGTTATGCACGTTAGAAGTTGACGAATGAAAACTGGACTAAGGAAATATGAACTCTTGAGTGATATTCGGTGTTTCGTACATTTGATACCTTTAAGCTCTGAATTTGAAGTTTATGTCTTCTACAAAGTTAAACTAGACTCAATAAGGAAAAAAATGGAGTTTGAATCATAAAAATCTAAGTTGTAGAACAAACGTTATGAAGGTTTTAATTGTTGGTCGACACCTCATTTAATGTGTCGACCGCTCCTTAATGATATCTGAAAACTCTTCATCTTCCAAGCTTAAAATTGTTTAAAAAATCATTTCTCCCAGCTGCTAACCCTTTTTCCCGACCTCCATCTTTCCTCTTCTGAGTTATCTCAATTTCCAAGTGAGATTTTGTGAGTTTTATGAGTGTTTGAGAGTGAGTTTTCGAGTTGACTACTCAAATCGGTGCAAAGACGTGTCTCGGAAACTTGAGATGTGTCTTGGAAGTTTGAGCTATGAAAGTTGAAGCCTAGGTACATATTTCTACTACTATTATGCTCAATTTATGAAATTAGAGAGGAAAATGGTAGGATTATTGTTAAATAGACGTGCATGCAAGAGATTTTAAGCGAAAACTTAAGGTTTAAAAAATGTAAGACGAAACTAACTGATTTCAGAAAATGTATGTTTTAATGGGTCGTTGGCTACGAATTCGGCCACGACTTCTTCATATGAAATGTCGTCGGCTACCAATTACATAGAATCTGAATAAGTATAGAAAGAGTTATGAGCCCCGAAAGTTAGGTGAAAAATAGAAATAAAATATTTGGGTACTTATTTTAGTTAATTGTGATTTTTCTAAGGTGTTCTTGAAGACAAGTCAAGGAAATTAAAGGATAGTGAATAAGAATTCAGCTTGGAAACGAGGTAAGAACTCATTGCTTGCATTTCGCCCTTCTAGGCCTACATCACAAAGGGTGTATTAGAAATTGTATGCCTAGTTTAGTCATAATAAGTATGATTAATAAGATAATGTGAACGTATACGTATAATTACTATTTTTGGGTGCATCACACTATGCACCGGCCCTATGTTGAAGGTTTGATTGGTGTAAACCTATTTTGGGTGCATCACATCGTGCACCGACCCAATAATATGAGAATGATTGGTGTTGTGTGACATTGAATTTCGTTTGTATCTTATAAGTAATGTCTGAGTACGTAAAACACGAAATGAACGATAAAAGTAAAGTTATAATTATCTTGGAGATGCTTGTGCATGGAATGCTTGAATGATATTATGCTAACAAGTATGTATTTTTATGATAAATAATGAAGTTATGCATGGATTCATATTCATGCATCACGTTTCAAGAAAAAGTTACGAAAATATTTTATCAAGCATGATTTCAAAACGTCGTCAAACCGTATGTTGAGAATGAGATATGGGGAGAGCTGCCTCGAGGGAGGTCATATGGTGCTAATACTCTATCTCGAGAATTCTCTCATACGATGCATGAAAAATGTCGAGCAAGTAAAGATTCAGATTAAGAAAACTCGGGGGTGAAGTTTAATTGGCTACCTTACCGAGCGGGCCATATGGTGCTCTGTGAGTTGCCCGTGAGAAATGTCATATGGTGTCATTATCTCCCTTACATGTGCCCGTCTATTATGTCAAGATCAATATCAAGTATCAAGTTAAGAATCAAGATAAGGAACAAAATGAAGCATGATTTTAAGCATGACCTGAGCATTTTAAGCATGTAGGTAATATGATTTCTTACTGAGCTTTAGACTCATTAGTTAAGCTTTGTGATGTAGGTGATGAAGCTCGAGATGAGAAATTTAGTCATCATCACGTGTCACGATACGTGGATAAAGCTACTTTGGAGCGGGATGTTTACGAAACCGAGTGACGACCCGTGGGTAAAGGAAGAAATAAATTTTAAATATTTTATTAAGTTTAATAAAAACTTGTTTGA
>QAOC01033303.1:0-18884 GCA_003255005.1 Begonia fuchsioides
ATAGTGCTTTATCAACAATATATGAACCAAGAGTAAAGAAGACAGATCATACGATATGTAGCGGAAGCTTGCAATAGCTCTACGTGTTTGCTGTTAGAATTTGGAATCTCGATGGACCTCTGACACTAATTCAGAAGCAATAAACTACAAAATAAAAGCAACTTATAAGTGACTGTATAAGGATAACCTAAGAGTAGATTCCATCCAGATACAATCATTCATTAAAACACATCAGATAAAATGAAAACATAATGAACTTATTATTAACGTTAAATTCATCAAAATCCTCCACACCATCAATCCAATCTAGCTGCAATGGAAGCAGAGATGCTTGAAACATGAACACTCTTGGCAAAATAAACAAAACTAAGAAAAAAAATCCCAAAAACCGAATCAAATCTGTATAGAAATCAAAAAGTATTTATCTTATCCACAAATAATTTCCCAAATAACTAATGCGAGAATTAACCGAGACCCAAATCTTATAAGCAAAAGCCCTCGAGAATCGTTCAATATTGAAACATTTAGAACCATACCCTCGTTAAGAAAAAGGAGAGTTCCAAGATTCCGCCATTGTTGAGCAAAAAGAAGAGCTAAAGACGAAGAAAGCTATTATTACAGAACAAAAAAACAATGTGGGAGGGCCTGCAATTCCATAAAAAAAACGTTAGATCGTCTTCAGGTTGAAGAAAAAGAGGAGGTTCCGATCTGCTGGGCCATCTCTCTCTCCCTCTAAGAACAGAAGAATCGAGCAGGAAGAGAGAGAAGAGAATTTTATTTTATTCCTTCTAGAGAGAGATCCCAGATAAGAAATCTTCACCCGAACAAACAAGCTTGTTAGAACAGTGACAGGAATTTTGTCAATACTCGGTCTCCCTCTCTCACTCAAGAATAAAAAAACAAAAAAGAAAAAGATCAATTCGGTTCTGGGTGTTCTAGGAATTGAAAAGAAGTGAGCATTTGTAGATTCTTTCCAACTTTTCCACGCCACTGGTGTACGGATATTACAAAGGCAGAAGATAGAAAAACAAATCATTTTTCAAAATTAAATGAACTTTTCAGTATCATTTCTCCCCTAAATTGATTCTAAACTCATCATGACTCAAAAGATTACTTTTTTTCATAAAAGCAGTCATTTTTAAAATAAGATCAAAACAATGCAAATTGTTACAATTCTATAGTTCATTCTTGTTGGGCCGGCGTTTCTATTTTCGACCGTTGCAACATTTTACACCGATGAACATAGTACAGTTGAGGAAATTAACGTAGTGGAGTACGAGGTGTCATCTTATAGTCCACTCTCCTCCATGAGCTTGTTTATTTTGTGTTTTGCCTAAAACTAAGCTTCACTTGCAAGTTTTCTTAGAGGAATCTTATCATCTCTTTTCTTTTTCATTATAAAAAAATAAAAGATGCTCAAAATTATCTCCTTTTTGATGCTTTTTACTGGGTGTCGTAGCAAACTCTATTCTTTTTTCTTTACCAGTTCATAAATTTACCGACCTTATGTTTGCTGAGCTTATTTTATTTCGTCTTGGGCCGCAGAAGACGAACGATTAGCGGTTGAATCGCAGAAAATCCGGCGTATTGCGGCGGATTTTCGATTACGGATACGTATTTGAATGTTTAGTAACCATTTGAAAATGATGAAACGCCGCTTTCTCCGTTGACGGCGACGTATTTGTCCCTTTTGTTTTTCAGCAAATCCAGATTCGTATTGCAAGCAAAGGGCGTTTGCTTTGTGGTCTCAGATGGCAGTGAAAGCAGCACAGGAAGGAGAAGATAAGAGGGAGAAATGGAGAAAGCCCTAACGAAGGTGAACAGCGTAAAGCTTGCCCGTCGATCTCTGGGGGAGACCTGAATGGATTTTCTGCTGTTTCGAGCCACCTTCGATGGGCGTCTGAGCTTGCCAAGGTGCCAGAGTGAATGAGAATGTGTTCTGGTCGGTGATTTTACAGATTTTTTGGTTCAGGATGTTGATAATTTCTTCGCTTCAATTAGATATTCCTTCAGAATCCCTACGCCTGGATTGTTGTCTCAGGATGAGTCCAGTTGATTTGGTTCCAGTGCTGATGGCCTCACAAGAAGGTTTACTGATCGAATTCTTTCTGTTTAGCAATTGTTTCCAATGTCGTAATCTGGAAAACTCGATCAGCGACCATGGATTGAGATGAAGCACGCATACAAACAATCATCATTTGCAGTGAGGATGATTGAGTCAGACATTCGTCAATGGCGGCTGTTGAAATCTTCAGTAAAACTAGCAGTTCTTTGACGAGACGAACAAGGACCTCCAATGGAAGTCAGAAATTCCACGTTATTTCCCCCCAATCCATTCCAGGTCCGCCTCTTCTTCCCATAATCTCTCCAGCAGAGCTACAATTTGAAGATCTGTCAGCGAGTTGCCCGAGTTGGAGACCATGAACGAGGCTCACGCGACTGTCACGTGCCAAATATATATTATTTTTTTGTATTAATTTAAATTTATTTAATCATGCACTAAGTAGACATAATGACAGTCAAAATCTCTAATAAAAAACTAAACTTCTTGAATCACCATTTATTTATTATTTTATATATAAAGATGATTTGATCACGGGTAACTTACTGTATAGAATTAACCATCTCTAATCTTATCCAGCTTGCTCGGTGGGATTTGATGGAGAGCTAACAGTGGGTTATTTTCCCAGAAAGGGACAGATGGTGATCCATTGAATTCAATGCAGCTGAGCTACTCCGTTGTCTCATCCAATGCAAGCGGGTACATCCTAATTTCCTGGGCTACATATTTGTGATTAAATGAACCCTTGATTTGAAAAGAATTGCTTTTGATCTGGGCAAACAAAGCTGACAAGAAAAGGCCAAAACAATGAATATTAATATTAGCATGATATATTGTAAATATAAACTGGGTTCAGGTCAAACCACTTCTTCCCTATTCTATTCTCCTGTGAACTCACTCTCCAAAGTCCAATGGAACCACCTGGTCTGTTCTGTTATGGCCGGTCTTCTCTCTTCGGGTTCTTTAATTTATCAAATATTTTAAATAATCAACAGTTTCGAATTAGAAGGTGATTACCATTACCAATCGTTTGAACTGGTAATAATCTAATAAATCTATTCAGTTTCTTTGAAAATTACTTTTGAAATTGGAAAAAAAACCTTTTTTAGAGCATTTTACTGTAGTGAATTCATTCTATGACACGTCTATGGGAACTGGGAAGTGGCTGGCAGTTTCCTAAATTAATTTTGCAGATGGGGAGAGGGAAATGGCATTTAAGAGTGTAGGTATTTGTCCATTTTGCTGTATAAAAGAGTTCAGCTAAAATGTGTGCTCTAAAGTAATGGACGATACATTTACAGGGGAGCTCAAAGTAGCATAAATGTCTCTCCTTTTCTCCTGTTTGTTCCTTACTGTCCCTGCTCTCCCCTACCCTCTTTCCCATACCCATTTCCTTTCTCCTTCTGAGTAGATTTAGCATTTGAAAGAGAGAGATAGAGAGGAATTGCCCCAAATCCAGGTCCGGTGAGATTGGGTTTGGTTGATTGAGTGAGCAATTCTCATTATCATCTCTCTATATCCATCAACCCCTTTTTATCCACGGCCTTTTATTCTCGTTCTATCTGCATCTCTTAGCCTATTTGCCCACTTCTCTAATCTCCAAATAAAAACCTGAAACACAGGTTTTTTATTGATTTTTTTTCCTGGAAGTAAAAAAATGAGGGTATGTGAAATAATGTTGTTTTGAAGTGGCCTTTCTGGGGAAATCAAAGCCATTTCCGGACTCTTCATTAAAAGCCTTAGAAACAGATGAGGAAGCATGGATGGCAACTCCCTTATCACCCCCTCCAGGTTAGCTTGAGCATTTTTGGTGTAATTCATGATTCGTAATTGTTCATGGTTTTTAACTCTTGATTTTTTAAGGTTGTGGCTGTTGCTGTGTTTCTGTCTTTGGGGTTTGCTTTCTATGTGTTCTTTGCTCCTTTTATTGGAAGGAAACTGTTCCAGTACATTGTGATAGGGCTCTACACTCCTCTTGTATGTTTTTCTCTCAGATTTCTATATATTGTTTTTTATGTTTATGTTGCTAGAAGGAAAATCTATGCTTCTAATCTCGCTGGCTTTGGTAATGATTTTCTTATTTTGCATCGTCATTGTGATATTTCTTCAATACGGATCTTCCCTTTCTTCTGTGTTATAGACTTATTTTCCCCTTGTTTCTAATTAATGAGTTGCTTATATTTTTTGTTCCTTCATTAATTCTGACATAGATCCATCAAGATCTATACTTCGATGCTCGTTTGAGCTCTAAAGAAAATCTCTTTTGGTTTGCACTCTCTTAGCCCTTTTTCTAAATTTATAATTGGATTAGGAGGAATCTTTAATGTTTTTTTACATTCAAAGCAATTTTCCCACTTAGCTCAGTGATGTGTTCTTCTGATCAAAGCAGTTTATCACACACAAGAAATATTATTAAAATTTACAGAAAGTATGATTAAGTCTTTCTAATTTCCCTCTTCGTGAATTCTAAACTTTCTATTATCTCATCGGCTTACAGATTACGTGTGTGTTTGGTCTCTACATTTGGTGCGCTGCTGCTGATCCTGCTGATTCTGGAGTTTTCAAGTCCAAGAAATATCATAATATTCCTGATAATGGCAAGAGTTCTAAGTTAGAGAACTCAAAATCTTCTGGAGAGTCAAAATTATCAATTCTTAATCCTAATGCCTTTTCCACCGAAGGGAAAGCTCACGATACGAGTACTGATGAGAATCCTAAGGCCTCATCAGAAATAGAGAGGAAGAGCGATTCTCCAACAAAGAGCTCCTCTAGTTTTCTACTTCTGTTTTCTTCGGCCGGTTTTCTCTGTAACTTATTCAGCTCTAGCAATGAAACTCCTGATGAAGAAATGAGTGAAGCTGGCACATTTTATTGCAATTTGTGCCAAGTTGAGGTGGATAGAAAGCCCTCGAATTCGATCCTTTTTTTTGTATAAATATCTTTTTGTTCTGATTGTTCTTGTGGTTCAGGTGCATAAATGCAGCAAGCATTGTCGGGTGTGTGACAAATGTGTCGATCAATTTGATCATCATTGCAGGGTATATCCGATGGTTGAAAACGCTTAATTTTTTAGATCCTCTTCTCCTTCTAATGCATATTTATTTCCTTTTCTTTTCGTGACTTTGCAGTGGCTTAATAATTGTATCGGCCTGAAGAATTATAAACACTTTTTCACGCTCATGGTAACTTCACTCCTCCTGGTAAGCACAAGCCTCCCTCCATCGCACTTTTGTAAATCAAACTTGAAGATGAAAAAGAAAAATCATGAAAAGCTGGACATCTTGATTTAACGTAATAAATCTTTGTAAGAAATGTTTCACATTATAGACCTACCAACTTGATCCAAATAGAATTCGGGTTATCACCATGCTCAAACTGCTACCTTAGTGAGCTACTATGATACGAACAATAATAACATACTATTTGAATAACGTAAAGCTACAAAACACAATATATAACTATACCATATTTTTACTTCACATCGTCTTGGAATTTCGAGACTCCAGGTGATCTCCTCCCAGGCCCACTCGACCTAGATTTTTCCCCATACATTTTTCCTCCAACCATTCCTATATTATTATGTTTATAATTCATATTTATGTTTATAAACAGTGGTTTGAATAGAAAGAACTTTTTGATGCCCTTCCTAATTTAAATCGCATTACTACAACAATTATTCAACAATTTGGAACCCTTAAACCTTCTCTAAATAAGCATTTGATTATCCATTATATTCGAGTTAATTGATTATGGACAGGTGTGTACATCATTTGTTTGTGCACATTGGGATTGAGATTGCAGCTTATCTTGCAATGGACGTGTGGAATCCTAGTCCTCATCTTCTGTTTTCTCGAAAAGAAAAAATTCTCCTCGGAAATCTCTTCAAAATTAGGAAGCAGCTTTTCGTTTACTTTGTTTGTTATTGTAGTGGTAAGAGCCCTAATCGACCAAAATTGAAATTTTATTTGAAAGAATATGATTGAGTTCTTTAAGTCAATTTTACTAGACACTGACTGGCTATGCAGGTTGTATGTACTGTTTTGGCAATGATAGCGACACTGCCCCTTGCTCAACTTTTCTTCTTTCACATCCTCCTCATCAAAAAAGTTAGTGAGAACTCTCTGCAGAAAAACAAAAAATTATAACATCGAATAATTTGATCGAAACTTGATGAAGAGAAACTTATATAATTTTTTTTTTGATTTACAGGGTATAAGCACATATGATTATATTATAGTTTTGAGGGAACTAGAGCAAGAACAGGTGGGCGGAACTGGTCAGCAAAGTCCGCCGATATCAGTAGCCAGTTCCTTTACCGGGCTAAGCAGTGCAAGCTCTTTTACTAATTTCAATCGAGCCATTCAGTGCACCCCATCTCGGCTGTTCTTAGAAGATCAGGTAATGTAGGAAATAGTTATTATTTCCTCTTTTGAACAATGAATGGTTAACTAAAAACGTTGCAATTTGTTTTTTTCTTCCTAGTTTGATGTTGTTCTTCCTGAAACCGGATATATAAGTTCATCAGGAAAGAATATGGCCATGGAGGAAACAGCTAAGAACAAGAACCATCCAAATGTAAAGATTNTTTTCAAAACAATTCTCTTGGAGACACTGCAAAAATAATTTGATTGAGAAGATTTATTTTTGGGTAGGATTGAAATTTGGTCAATGTGGAAAATTGTTAGTTTTTCCTACATGGGAAAGGTAGCTTTGGGGGGAGGGGTTGAAACCATATAAATTAATCACTCTTCCCTTCATTCTTCTCATTTCATTTCAAATTGTGTATATCTCTTTGGCATATTTGATCTTATTTATTCTATCTTTGTAATATTTCCTAGTGAAATATATTTGGTAGAGTCCGATGAAGTAGGCATAATTGGCCGAACCTCATTAAATTTTGGTGTTCTTTTTTATTGCTTCATTTAATAGTCGTTTGTTATTTGTCGAGTATAGTTATTGTGATTTATTGTGCTATTAAATTACTAGTGATAATTCCGTCTAGACAAGACTTGGTATTTAAGCGGTCCGTTGTGACCCACCTCTCTTACCTAAGAATTTATCTAATGTGATTTTTTAGTACAATAGCTTACATACTATTTGAAGTTGCACCAGCTTCAGCAACAATTACAATTACATCATCATAAAGCATCTTCAGCTCATACTCCATGGTCTGTACAAGATTCAACGAAGAACACAAACAATACAGTTTTATGAGATTCAACGTAGAGAATGGACTAGCGTTTACATTTAGATCTACCCAACACTTGTAACTCTTTCAGATCCCCAACCAAATGTAAATATGCTTAGAAAGATTTTGCCAATTGATTCATGCAATCTTATTCCGTGTTATCTCCAAACCCAATTCGTAAAATCTTCTGACCTTACTGTGATCATCTCTTCTTATTGTTTCAGAAAATTCAAAGAATCTAAAATTCTAACCTGGATTCTCAAAAAGAAATTTCAACACCTTCAACGAATTTCAGACATCAAATCGCAGCAAAAATTTCAAACTCAGTAATGGCAATAAGCATAAACGAGCTGAATTAGAAGACTTACTTCAACGCTTCCTTTTGTAGCAACATTTTTCAAACCCTTAGCAGCAACTCCACTTTTCCACTCAAAATCTACAGTCAATGTAGCTGGGGGATCGTGAGGAGGAGCCCACAAGCACGCCATATAATCGCCTCCCTCCGACGCCACAAATCCGAACTGCCCCGACTCCACGGGATCCGATTGATGAAAACTAGTCCCGGTGGATGAACTCACCTGTAAATCAAATTGCACGCGATCAATCTTTTCCCCTAATTTCTTCGCACAAAGAAGTTCAAACGTTTCGTCCTAATGCATTACCCGGACGACGATTTTGTGTGAATTCGGCAGCGGTTGGCCATCGTTGGGATTAATAACGCTGTACTTTCCTACTGACATGGAATTGATCCTCAAGTCTTCAGCGACGCATTTGGTACTGCCCGACTGTAACTGGAGCTGGATTGCGTCCGATTCATAAAAAAGAAAGCCTATAACAATGAGAACCTTAATCGCTTCAAACATTCCAATCATCTTGAAAGTGGAAACCTCAAAACGCTAAAACTGAGAGAAATCTCTTAGCCCTCGATTCCAGCAACGGCGGAGAGAGAGAGAGAGAGAGTGAAGGCCAAGCTGGCGTTTTATCCAATCAGAAACTTTGGGTGAAATGTTTTCAATTAGTAGTCAAACTATGAGCCAGGTGGCGGCTCATGACTGGTCGCAAGCTGTAAAATTTTAATTATCGGTTAAAAACATTAAATATTCAGAAATTAATTAAACTATAAATAAATAAATGTTCGAAACTAAAACTGCTGGTCATATTTATGATAGGCTTAATATGAAACGTGACATAATTATGGTAACTCCATGTCCAACAAACATTCTTACATTAAAAAAAAGGCAAACTTTATCATCCACCACACCTCCACTTGAAAATCCGACACCGACCCAGTTTCCGGAGGGCTCGTAACGTTGAGGATCTCATAATCGTGACCGTATAGCCTGATCATCAAACAAAAATCTTTAAAAAAAACCAAGAGATACCCATTTTTATGGAGCTCGGACCGCTGGGATTTCATCTCATTCATAGACAACAAATATGCATAGAAAACAGAAGAAATACTCGAAAAAATAATCATCATTTCATTTCGGGTGTCATCGTTGATTTAAGCTACGGATTCGATCGATGTTCAACAACGGATAATTCAGAAGTTTACTACTTCTGCTCCCAGAAGATGATTTCACCTTGTTCTCCACAAAGGCCAAGGTCCTTCAGCCTTCTTTCATGGTAGTATTCTAATTCATTCAACTCCTCTTCCCTCTTCTTAAAGATTTCATCAATTTGCTTCAGCACCTTCTTTTCTCCTTTCCTCACTTCAACTGCGATGTATAACCTTGGACTCAGATTTCCTTCTTGAAGCTTCACGTCCTGCACAAAACAAACAAAAAATATTATGTTCGAATTCGATGTGACCTGAATTCTATCTAGCCCAGATTCGTAGGCCGAGATAATAATTTCATTAGGGTTTTTTATAAATTAATATAAGCTAAAATTGCAAAAATTATCGTTTTTTTAGAAAGAGTTTTTCCACATAAATCGTGTGTCCCACGTGAAATCTTCTTTTCGTCATCGTTCGAATTTCTCAACATATTCAATTTAAGTATGGTTTTTTCAGCCAAGGCTGCTCATGATTTACCTCTTCAATGGTGGTATGGTAGCCGGAAAGTGCAGCCTTGCAAGCCTCTCGAATCACTTGACAAATGAGCTCTTCATTTTCACGGCTCACGGGAAATCCAAGATGACCCCAAACGGAGTTTCTGTAAAGGTTAGGATTCTCTTGTTCTAAAAATGTGATGGTTGAATTAGTCCGAGTTGGATGAAGGTGGCTGGTCAATGCTCTTGCCCTTCTCTCTCAGCTTTTCAATGGCTACTTTCATGGCTTCCTTCCTCTTTTTGCTGGCCAACACTTTGGCCTGCACGCCACTCACATTGGGATCCTTTTTCTCCTCCGCAGGAGGTGGCGGCGCTCTTCTACCTGCCGCCTGTGCACTCCCATGATTGATAAATGAAGAGATTCACAGTCAAGGTAATTTTACATTTATATAATGTATTTATACAAGTAAATGTAAACCGAATAAAACCGATAATAACTACTATGTATTAGAATAGTAGATTCACCGTCAACAATTGTTTCTAAACATAGCTCAAAATCCTATTTTACACTAAAATAACTAAAGAGAGTTTACCAATGGCTCTCGACATGGCCAGAACTCTGAAAACACGATGACCGTTCCATTGGATGACCTTTCCGCCGGACTCTTCGATCCTCGCAAATTCATCTTCTCTATCTGGCTTGTTAAATTTTAAAAGACATCAATAGTTGACAAGCAGAAAAGTGCCTGGATTTGAGTATTGAAAATGAATAAACGCCATACTTTGTGATCAACAGATAGTGGGATTGGTTTTTTGCCACGGCAGAGGACTGCTCTTGAATCCCCACAATTTGCCACTATGATATGCGTTGGAGAGACCAATGCCACCACTGCAGTGGACCTCACAGTTTCCGGGACGATCGGATTGGTTACTACTCCATCTCCGACAATTCCTCCAATTTGATCGTCGTCCTTAAAGAAGCAATTGGTGAAAATTCCACGTATCCATCGCTTAAACCATCATCAACGGCTCTGATCTCGTCAGCTAACGCCAAATGAAGTTGCTCACGACAGTAATTAGCAACCTAAGAACAAAACATAGAATTCTGCTAAGCTGAGGTTTTAAATCTTAGAAAAAATTGTTTCAGCTGATTACATGATGATAGTTTAGTTAGTACCTGAGATCCACCGTGGCCATCATAAATGCCATAAAAGTGACTTTGAAAATGGGTCAAATTTTGGCCATGCCCTTTGCTTGTGTTCTTGCTTATAAGCAATTTGGCAGGGATGTTTAGAAAATTAGGAATAGCAGCAACTTCATCTTCCATTTCGGGTCTTCTTCCACTGATCGAGACCGAGCCCCATAGAGGATGGCAATTCAGCTCAAACACAGCTCGTATGAGGCTTCCTACGTTCTTCTCGCCATTCAATTCATAAACGACTTTTGAGGATTTAACCTCGGAATTCTGAACTATATCCGAATCCGAGCTCACAGAAGCAACAATGAGTTCAACAGATGGCGCTTGTACTGGTTTCACTAGAATTATTGCCTTGGTGACAAATTGGCCAACATCAATATTGACATCCTTAATTTCTGCTACACCTTGCAGCCTAATTTCGGATCCAACATCGGATAACATTCCATCCTTCCCAATAACTCCATTTGCAACCTCTACCATGGATAAAGTTGGATCAACGTTGTTTTCTACGATCATACAATCGGAATCGGTTGAAATCTTTCCGCTCTCAAGCAAATCAACAATCACCTGATCTGTTTCTTGAGCCTGCCCACCTTGGAAAGTTTCTTTTCCACTTTTCACAGACAAATTTGCTTTGTCTGTCACCAGCTTCAGCCATGTGATTTCCATATGGTTTGTGCTTTCGCAAATATCAGACTTTGAATCACCTATTCTAAGAGTCATGGAAACTGCAGGAACCATCTCTCACAAATCAACCCCCCTTCAATCAAATAAATAAACAAAACAAAAAAAAAAAATGAGCATGGAATCTTCGATTTGATTCGTCTCCCAATAATTATTAAATTCAAAAGGATTTGCACCTTCTATAGATGATCAATCAGTCTCTAATTAACATGATCCAGAAAGACTAATCAAAGAACAAACTTTGTTTCCTGGTAAGGAATCACAAGCCCCTGAGCAGATTCGAACAGGATCATCAGATCAAGAGAGAAATACTGGATAGACCTTTTAATTATTTTAAGTAGCAAGATCTGAATTGCGGTTTGAGTTTTGTTCGACGGAACAAGACATCAATCTCCCCTTTCACACCGGAGAGAACCATTCGGTTTTATAAGTAAAAGGAATAGAAACAACCAAGAGCATGAACATCAATCTTATCCAAAACCAGACATGTGAAAAAAAACCTAATGATAAAAGCAGAAGAAAATCTTAAACACCTTTCTTACTTCTCCATCGATTTCACAGCCATGGTAGTTTCCCTGGGTACGAGGCAATCTATCTCCACCTCACCCTTCTTTTTCCTCTTCTTCCAGGAATTCAGACCCGATTTACCTAAAGATAGCTTAAATGCAGAAATCGATTCAGAAACTAAAACCAGGGTATCGTCTATTTCGCCCAAGCTCAAATCCCAAAACGAAAAACAGGGGAAAATCGGGGTAAAGGGTGCTCAAAAGACGTGGAAATCTGAACAATAGACTCAATGAAGCTGCGAGGTTATGGCGCTTGAAGTTGAAAGTTGAGAGGATGATTGAGAATGATAGAATCCCTCGCCTGAAAGCCACGTACCCACGAAATTCTCTTTCCTCAAATTTGAATGAGAATATTAGGGCCGGATGTTGTTTAGTTGTCTTGTTGCCTTTGAGACACGTGATTTTTTTGTTGGAGTTGAGCCTGATTTTCGAGTAAATACTAGTCTTCAAGATTTTGAATGAAGTTTTAACTCATTACTAGAACCACCTTTGGATCCACGACATTATTATGATTCTTTTTTTCAGGGAATATAAATTTTGAATTGGTTTGAGTGTTTACGGTAGAGTTAGTAGAAATCTAGCCTAAAAGCTTGTTCTTGATGCTTTAGAGGTCGAATTTTAAGGTTTTTGGATCAAGTTCTTACTTAATCTTAGTTCAAATTTAGAACAAACTTACAATTAAGTTTTCATGGATTTTAACTTGTAAAGCCATGCACCAAACCATTATCTATAGCTTGTGAAATTGTAAAATGACTCGAGATGAAATCATAAGTCACCTAAACATAAAATGTTTTCTATTTGCTTCTCTTAGACCTCTTTCTTTTACGCGGGAATAACATTGTTGTGAGTCTATGGGTATCTCAATCCGTCACTTGAAGCATGAAGATAGGATATTTTGAGTTTTTGTTTAAAATATCTGTCAACAAATTGAACTTGTACTAATTTTTTTAACTAATTTCTATCAATTCTGTCTATTCTGTGTTTGTTTCTTCTTCATTGTTTCATTTGATTTTGTTTATACTATCAATTTTTCATTTATTATTTTTAACAAAAATGAAACATTGAAAGTACCAAGAGGTATCACAATGAGCAAATTAGAGAGGAAAAATTTATGCAAAAATACAATCAATGCACTCAAATGTTATTGAAACTGACCAAACACGTAATAAAAATAATAACACTAACGTATTTTTTAAAATTATGTAAACATTAAGACGTGGGTTGTTAAGAAAAAAAAATTCAAGGTAAATGTTGCAAATATTGTCGTACTTCATGGATCAATTGATATATCCACTAAGTTTATTAAATAAGAGATTAATGAACAAAGAAAAGTGAGACGTAACTTGATTTTATTTGTAAATGGGCTCCATTTAATTTGTCTTTCAAACTAAGCCCATTTAAACAAGAAATGTTAATCGCTCATTCAAAACATGCTAGGGTTTGAAAGACGCGTTCTTTATTGGTCTTCTCCACCTTTGACCAGAGGCTAACCTTGTTTTCCTCTCCCTGAGAAGGAAGCTCCGGCCAAATTCACCGTCCCTCTCTCTATCTCAGGGAGAATTCTGAATCATTGGATGTAGAAATCCATCCCAAATGGAGGGTCGTTCGTCGAATCACGAGGGGGAACCGGGTAACGATCGCCAACCTTCAAGCCAACGCCTTTACAACCCCTACAAGGACCTACAACTTCCTTACCGCAATTTCCAGCTTTCTACTTCACCGGAGTTTTTATTCGCCGAGGAGGCTAGCCGCCCGCGCCGATCTTGGAGCGAGAATCTCACCTTCTACACCGGCTGCGGCTACCTTGCTGGTGTTGGGAAATAAACCCACTAATATCCACCTGAATATTATTTCTTTAACCACCGATCAGATTAATTCCTAGGAAAGACGCTATAAGCAGTCTCCTAGACAGAATTACCTTTCCAAATAGTTCCCAGGTAAGAGAGGTGAGAGACTACTTAAAAACCAAGTCTTGCCTTAGCCAGAACCACTTACACAGTACAATTACACAACTAACAAGACAGTATAAGAAACGTCTATTAAATAAAGCAATAAAAGAAACACTAAAATTTAACGAGGTTCGGCTAATTTTGCTAACGTCCTCAGACACCGCCAAAATATATTTCACTAAAGAAATATTACAAAGAGAGAAGAAGTAAGACCGAATTACCAAAGAGATAAAAGTAATTTTGGAATGGGATGATTAAAACGTAAAGGGGGGAAGTCTATGTATAGGGTTTTATCCTCCCCCAAAACTTTAGTTTTTTCGATGTGGGAGATTGGAATCCCAATTCAAAGTCAACAAATCTCCACCTTGAATTAATTTCCAATCCCACCCAAAACAGATCTTCTCAATCAAAACGAATTTCGCAGTGCCTTTAAATTTGCGCCGTCAGGCGTGATGTGCTACGGGGCCCATTCAAACCACCCGATCCACGACCATGGACCACCGAGGCTTCCATCACATTCATGCCGACACCATCCCCGGCCCCCGACCCTAATTCTAACCTTAGTGTTCATTTTGCAGGGTTATTAACTTCCATGGTCAATAGGGAGCAGCCCGGACGAATGCTCACTTGGAATCCCCGAGACACAGCCCACCCCGAGTGCGGCACGACCCACGCCGTGCCCAACTAAGGGTCTCGGCCACCACCCCTAATAAGTGACTTAATGTCACATTTTATTTCAGCAAATAAAGTCCCATGGAAGGAGAGAAGCGGAGCCCAAAGATGAAGCCCAACGCACGAGTCCATTTCCGTGCGCCCTTCAAGGATCGGCAGCGCGCGCGCAAATCTCGGACACGGCAGCAGCACTCACGGAGCGCGCGCGGACCAGCATCAACGCATACGGACCAGCGTCAAGATAGCCTCGCTGGATCAGACAGCGCGCGCGGACCACGACCAGCGTCAACGCGCACGGCCCAGCGCTAGCGCGCGGCCCACAACCCACGACGAGTACGCGGCACCTGAAGACAACGTACGCGGCACCTAAAGACAACGTACGCGACACCTAAATGCAACGTACACGGCACCTGAGCGCAACACGGAGCACGGACAGCGCGCGCCTCGGCCCATGCGCTGATGTGCAATCGGACCCTACCGAGGCTCATGACACGGCCCATCCGTCCATACACTCGGTCGCCGAGGCTCTCGACACGCTCGGGCCCTCGACCACCGAGGCTTTTCCTAACGTTGCTGCTTATTTTACAGGTCTAAAACACTTAGCAGCGACCTCCAAGAGTGATCGAGAGCAACCCTTAGCATTGTTCTCGTGGCACTCGGAAGATGGCGCGGCTCATGCCGCGTCTAGCTAGGGCTTCGGCCATCTACCACCAATAAGTGGCCAAGTGCCACACGGAGGTCTTCGAATAGCGTGGATCTCCATCAAATAAAGAAGGAAGGAAGCCCAGCCCAAGGACACATCCAAATCATGGAGAAGGTCGGACGAGATTCTCTCCGCGCGCGCGCCAGCACACACACCTCAGCCCGGCCCAGCAGCCGCTCGCCAGCGCGCAGAATCCCGAATTCTTCGTGACTCTTCGGACACCTATATGTCAAGAGAAGGATCTCCCGTGCCAAATTCCTACAAGATATCTGCCATATCAAGACAAGGTTCAGCCAGCACAAAAGGAAAGATTCGCACGGACAAAATCCTGAGAATCTCGGTATTTGACCGTGAGAAGACTCATTCGGCCAACTATGGGCTAAGTCCACATTCACCCGTTCCAAAAGCTCAGAGAACCTGTCTAAAGATTGGAGATAACGAACCCGAGTGGAAGAAAGGAATTCGCACAAGTAAAGTCCCAGAAGACACGAAGGCAAGTCAAACAGCCCGGCCCAGCGATCACACATCGAGCGACGACCAGCGAGCGCGCAGCGCGTCCAGCCTAGCCCAACGATCCGGCCCAGCGATCAGCGCGCGCAATCCCAGCGCATCCCGGATTCCATGGGATCTCCTCCGATCGCGCGCCTCCTTTCCAAATCCAACCGGGCATTTCAAATTCCCGCTCGATCCATCCTTACCATATTCAAACCGTGCGCCTTTGGATCGAGCCCGCGCACTTCATAGATCGACGGTCAAGAAGAAGGCACACGGAATCCGTGAGAATCCTGGATTCCTCGCACCCAGCATCCGCCTTCGATCAAACTTTCCAAAACGACCGTGCATCTCCAATTCCCGCTTGATCCAAGTTTCCTAAATCGGTTGAAGGTTCCGGATTCAAACAAGCGCACGCAAGGATCTCCGTCCAACAACACTTGACACGGATTGCCATCCGACGGCCGAGTCTCCTTCCCCTCTTAGTTTCCTTTCTAGTTTTCGTCTATAAAAAGGGTAGTCCGCCCTCATATGTTTTCAGTGAAAATTGAATATTCAAAGAGCTTAGAGCCTTGTATTCAACTCCCTCAACGACGCTTCTTCTCCGACGCCCGTCGCCGGCCAAGTCCCGTCACCCCTTGACGATCATCGGTGCGTAATATCCGATCATCGTTCAAGGCCTACCGATCCAAACACTTCGGATTACTCAAGTGTTCGGATCGTATCCATTCCCCTCACCGATTCCCTCTCCTCTGCCTCAACGCTCCGCACCTCCGAGTTATCGCCCGACGCTTCACCACACCGTCACCTAATCACCACGAACCCTTTTCGAGCCATCTCCATATTCCCCCGAGCCATCCGCTGCCAATCAATCCCCCACACCCACATTACCGACAGATCTTCCATCCCCTCCAAAAAAGCCCACGCCTTTCCTTAAATCGCCGGAGACCCCATATTCCCGAAAGCCTCGTTTCCTAGACATACCCTCCGGCTACCTCTCATTCCCACCGTGCCTTTCCTTCATTCCCTTAACCTAGCTTCCGCACTCCATTATATTACCGACAAAAAACCCAACCTTTCTCCAAAGGCACGACTCAATTCATTCGACGCCTCAACCATTACCATCCGGCGCGCCCCGAGACACTCCTGGTAAGCCTCAGCGCACTACGACGACGGGAGGCACACCATGCGCGCGCCCCAGCGACCACCAGCCCAGCCCAGCCCAGCGACCAGCGCCATCGTGGCGCGCGCATCCCGGACCTTCCGGATTCGACACCCAACAGCGCGGCCAAATTGAAATTCAAAATGGCGCGCGCTCTCCAGCACTCCCGCCTGCGCGCGCCTATTGCATGGACCAGCGGCCCCGAAGCCCACCAGCGCACCACGATCACCTCGGCCCACGCTGCTCACCCGCGTACACATGTTTGAAATTCCAGTGCGCGCGCCAACATCCCGCCCACGCGGATCTTCAGCACACTTCATGGAATTTCATCCCACGCGCGCATGCACCAAGACTCCAGAGCGGCTAAGTTTATCCGACCCAAACGGCAAGCCCAACTCACGGCCACGCATCCATGGATCACCGAGCAATCGGATTCTCATCCGATGGTCGAGTCTCTTTCCCTCCGATTTTCCTTAATCATTTTTGTCTTTAAATTCGTAGTTAGCTTTCATTGTAACTTAGTGAATATTTGATAAAATAAGAGCCTCGAGCCTTTATCAAATTCGCTCTTCCGACCCTTGCCTCTCTGGTGCGTCACATCCGGCCAAGTAATCGTCAACTCTTCGTCGAGTCTCGGTGCGTCATATCCGAGCCTCGATCAAGGTCTACTCAATCGGTCACTCTCGATTGCTCGAGTGTTCTGATCGAACCCACCTCACCTCACCTCTCCTATCCTCCGCCTAAACATCTCGTCCCCGAGCCATCACGCAATCTACCCGCACCACCCATTAACCTTCCCGAGCCATCTCCCTTTTCACTCGAGCCTTTCTTTTCCCATCACCTCCTAACTTCCGCAAACGCCCCATTTATGACAAATATCACCTCCATTTCATAAACGCCCGAGCCATCATATCCCGAGTCTCCTCCACTTGCCTTAAGCACGCATCCTCGCGGCTTACGACACGTCAAGGCGCCAACTCAACTGTGCAGGATATTAACCAAGTTTAAACAATGCTCAAACTTGGTTCTTGTAACCACTTTAGTCAACATATCTGCAGGATTCTCCAAAGTATGAACCTTCTAAAGAAGTATCTCCTCTTCTTCTAGAATCTCCCGCACAAAGTGATAGCGAACATCACTATGCTTCGTCCGTGCATGAAAGACTTGATTCTTTGCTAAATGAATAACACTCTGACTGTCAGAATATACCTTAAGTTGTTTCTGACCAACTCCCAAGTCTTTTAGCAACCCATAAAGCCAAATAGCTTCCTTTACAGCCTCTGTAATCGCCATATACTCTGCCTCTGTTGTAGACAAAGCCACTGTTTGCTGCAAAGTAGACTTCCAACTAACTGGTGCTTTTGCTAAAGTAAACAAATAGCCAGTTCTAGATCGTCGCTTATCCAAATCTCCTGCATAGTCAGAATCACAATATCTAACTATACAATGACCAAAAGATTTATCCTGCTTGAATTCTAATCCAACATCTACAGTATTTTGGAGATACCGCAGAATCCATTTCACAGCTAGCCAATGAGCCTTGCCCGGATCATGCATATATCTGCTCACAACACTAACAACATGTGAAATATCTGGTCTCGTACACACCATTGCATACATCAAGCTTCCGACTGCATTTGCATATGGGACTTTTGCCATGTATTCTCGTTCTTCATCTGTTGTTGGAGATAACCGATTACTCAGCTTGAAATGAGGAGCAAGTGGGATATTTACAGGCTTTGTATTTTCATGAATACCAAAACGCTGTAATATCTTATTTTTCTTCATCATTCTAATAAACTACTTTTTTTGGTTTTTCCTATAGGAGGAGCCTTTCCTAAACTCAGACACAATATACCGTAGTTTTTATTTTATTAAATGAAATCATGTTTTTGGAAACTCATTCTTTTATTTATCACGTATCAATATTAGACACAATTCAATATGTCATAACCAAACTGGTGTTATAATATTTATATATTTTGTAATTTTAATTTAAAAATTATTAGCAACGGACCAAAGCGATCCAAAACTGAAAACAAACTGATCCAGAACCAAGTCCAGCCCAACTTAAATCGAATTTCACTGAAAAAATCTAAAATTAAAACCATTTTGAAACAAAGCAGAAAAAATTGTCAAAAATTATATTGTTCCCTGCAAAATTTGATACCCATTTCGTTCAAAAAAAAAAAGTTTAAGATTTAATTTGACTGATG
>QAOC01033303.1:21977-208272 GCA_003255005.1 Begonia fuchsioides
ATCCAGAAACTTGGAGACCAAGGAGTGTAGCTTGCAATGGTATTATGTACTGGGAAATTGATGCGGTTGAAGTAAGAGTGATGGGATTAGATCCATTTAATCCCAAGGAAAAAGGAATTTCCATGATTCAAAGTATGCCCAACGAACTAGACATGGCTCCAGCAGAAAACCATGAACTCTCTCTATCAGGATACAAAATTTTGCTTGGAATGTGTAGAGACAAATTGAAAATATCTGAAATGATATGGTTTGGTGAGACGGGTGATGTAACTTTATGCTTGAAAATTTGGGAGCTGGAGAACGTCGAAGCCAAATTGCGGTTGGTGAAGGAGCTTCCTTTTCTAGAAATACTAGCAGCCAACCCTTGGATTGTACGTCTTGGGCCTGGCGACCTATTCTCGTGGAGAACTTTAGCCTTCCATCCCAGCAATGAAGACATCATTTACTTGGAATGGACTAATAAAATTATTTGCTGTAACTTGAAGATGATGACCCTGGAAATTGCGAGTGACCGTGATTTAGACGAAAGATTTTGTGGATTTGCTTTTGCCTTTCCATTTGAGCTGCCATGTTGGCCAACAACCCCTATTCCCACCTTGCCGTAGGTAAGATGTAAGTTTTTTTTGTTATAACTATTTTTTAAATTTTGATAGGAACTATGATTCAATATTAGAGTTTCTTGGTGTTTTCTATACACTAATGGTTTGAGTAGCAAAACTTGTACAAATTAATTAGATGGAAAATGATAATTGTTTTTTGATGAAGAAACTCGAAATTGTCATTGGCCATACCCGTTGTGCTTGCATATATATTTACAGATGGAAAGTGATTTTTGTTCTAATTCACTTTGCCTTTGAAGAAGATTCCTTGTTGGTGCAGGCCAGGTATCAATATTAGCTCCATTTAGTAGAGCTTCCAGAAAGCTTCTTTCAGGCGGTGCATTTTTCCTTTTTGAGAAAACTTAGGTTTTTATTTCCGACAACCTGGTGTGCGTTTAGAGTGATTAGGAGGTTTTTCTTGTACTTGATTCTTGGTGATCAGGTGAAGTGGACAAAATGTGTCTTCTTGATACATTGAAACACAAGTTTGATGGTTTAATAGTTGAGAATAACTTCTTCCTACTGTTGTACTTGTTTCTGTGGTATATCTGATAATAGTCTTAACTTTGACATTTGTTTCGCATATTTCCCCGTTCATAAAAGAAAATAATTTTATCAACCAAAACAACTTTATATTCACAAGAGCAGCTGAAAGAAGGATGCTGAAGATGGATCATAAACTGAAATTCTCAAGGGGAAAGAGAGAGAGAGAGAGAGAGAGAGAGAGATGACACCTTGTTTTGACTATTTTTCTTATTACTCGACAAGGTTTAACACTTGGATACAATTTGTCACGATTTAGTGCTTGAAAAAAAAACTATGCACTCCAAGGCTCGACCAACTACACTAATTTCATAAAATACCGAACTCGGCACATTCAACCAAATAGC
The DNA here is from genome assembly GCA_003255005.1 of Begonia fuchsioides. Lineage (NCBI taxonomy): Eukaryota > Viridiplantae > Streptophyta > Magnoliopsida > Cucurbitales > Begoniaceae > Begonia > Begonia fuchsioides. Next base: position 23,467 of record QAOC01033303.1, read on the forward strand.
CGCAATCCGTAAGGCCGGGTTTCTCTTGTTTAGAAGCCAGTAAGAGTCTTAAACTCGGGCTCATCTTTCTTCCATATTCTGGCCGACATGCATTTAATCCCGCTCCCAAAGTAACTCGCGATCTCCCTGTAACATAAAATGGAAATCAGAATAGGAAGAAAATTGAAGTAGAAATCAACACATAGGTGGAGTCAATTAGACTCCTGAAATCCAAGACCGTACACAGAATATTACAACTCCTGTCCAGTGTCCGCCAATATTTTTTTACAAAGCATTTATACATTAATTAACTATGTACTTACTAGTCAGCAGTTCCAAAATATTCAATCTAAGAATAAAAAGTCCAGCAATTTGAGCAATACTACGCTCCCCCTGCTGAAGAAACTCAACCCAGAATTTTCTAAGTAATAACATATCACCTAAAGGATTTTCTAAGTAATGATAAACATGTTTGAACAGACCAGTTGAATTTTAGATATAAATAATGGAAAGGATTTTAAACTTACAGTAGAGAGCATGAAGATCGTCCACCGTTCATGTAGCAGATAAACAAGCATGAAATGAGTGTTGATAAAGTAAAAACCTCACAACCTTTGTACACACTTGAATCACATTTTCTGATACAGCTGAATTGCTAAACTAGTAAACAATTAGAAAAATAAAATGGTGGAGAAACACATACCAATAAGGGAGACTGGAAGCATATTTCAAGACCTCGCCAATAAGGGAGCTTGCTACAAAGCAAGGCAATAATCTGTCAAATCACAAGATGGAATTAGAAAAATAAAATGGTGGAGAAACAAATACCAATCCCAAGATTTCAATACGCTTCTACTACTCCTAGAGGCAAACTATATACTCTTAAGTGTGATCTGCCATTGCCGAGTCATAAACGAAGCATATCTGAGATCGACAACCAACAAGAGGGGGCAAATTTCATGGTTGACTTTAAACAAAGGCGTCTAAAAAGGATAATTCTAAGTTTGGCTACGAGAATCATGTATCAAATGAAAACTATCAGCCAACTTTAAAGAATAACACTTTTTGAGGGATACTAACCACCTAACACATGTCACCATATTTTAGTTATCTAGTTTACAATAATAACCAAAAAAACCCAGAAATAATCAATTTTTAAGTTCTATACATTTGGAAAAGTAGTGACTTTTCAAAACCAAATACACCAACTTAAGCAACGATGTAGTACGCACCCAATGAAACAATCTTAAGGTGATAGTGTAAGCCAAGAAAGAAATCACAGACGAGTATTTTTGTCCTTAGATGCAAAGCATCACTAATAAAGAAAATTGAAAGTTTTTGTTAATTTGATCCATCAAGACCACAAATAACAGAAAGTGCGTCATAATTTCTCTTAACCTCATCTAGGCCATTACATGTGAATCTGGTATACAAAGACTAAACCTCAAAAAGTATGCATTGGGATAGCTGCTACTACGATGAAATGGCCAATCAACCAAGCTACGGATGAAATTAAACGTGGGCATAAAGATACTCACTTCATTTCCTCTAGCAGGATCAATCAAACATACTAATGTACCTTCTAGGAAATCATTGGCTATGAGCTACCTCCAAAACCACCAAGTCTGAGGGTTGTATAGGCCTATAACATATGGTTGGCTGATAGGAGATTGTGCTTTTATCCTTGATTGTCAGATTTATAGGTGTCTACATAATTGCATGTTAAGTCTAGTTGGTCAATAAATCTAATTGTTAGCGCCTTTGAACATTTTCTAGATGGCTAGGTCCAATATAAGCAAAGTACCAAAGGAACATCAGCACAAGAATGCCCAAAAACTGATGAAATGGGTAGTGTCATTTGAGTCTATATTGCAGTCACAAAAACTAAAATTCTAGATTTGGTCTAGCACTGCAATCACAAAAAAGGTATAGTTCTACACTAATTTCTCTTAGTAACAAAAGAAACTGATGATCATTCATTTGTGCTTCAGGGTGGAAATAGGGGTTGGCCACCATGGTAGCACAAATGGAAATGCAAGAACATGTTCCCAAGATGAGAAACTTACAAATTTCACACTCAATTTCCTCAAGTCGCAGCAAATAATATGCTTTGCGCTCGTTATCAAGTAAATGATGCCTTCGTCGGTGGGGTGGAAGACCAAAGTCGTCCATGTTGGTCTGATGCCATCCACGGAAGGTAGAATCTCGGGATAGGCAGCTTCAATTTCTGAAAATGGAACCACCGTTCCCAATTGCCATTCGGCTTCATTCTGGAGCTCCCAAATTTTCATTTGCAATACGCCCTCATCCCCCTCATACCTTAGAGTTTCACATATCTTCAACTTTTCGCTACAAACTCCCAAGGCATATGTACTTGGTTTTGGAGCAGGTATGTGAGCCATATTTTGAATGAGGAGAATGCCTCTTTCCTTGGGGTGAAAGGGATCCACTCCCATTACTTTTATTCCTCCACCTTTGAAATCCCAGTACACCATTCCTTTGCATGCCACACTCATTTGCCTCAAGGACTTCGTTCTCACAGATTGCGCCATTCTCATGGTAAGATTGTACCATTTCTCGTCCTCGGACGAAAATATTTCAAGGCAGATTTCATTTGTTGATATGTCCAAAGAAGGAAAGCGGACAACTCTGTACCTCAATTCTCTTGTCTTCCTCGCCCTGATAATGGAAGCAGGCTCGCAAATGAAGCCAGTGAGGACCTTCTTGTGCTTGTTAAGGGCAGGAGGAAGTGCCAGCCACTTACGAGTAATGGGATTGATGATGAAGTAATGCCTCGGGATCTCCAGTTTATTACAACACAACAACAAATCATGGCAAGAACCCATGACTATAGTGGTGTTTCCTGGAAGAAAATGCAAAGAAAACCCAGAAAGGGTGATTTCAGGCACCCCAGAACAAAGGTGGAATTCTCTTTTGGTGCGCATGAAGTACGATTGAAGGAGTAACACGAATGGGGGTTCTTGGGAAAGAGAAACACGATGGAGCTCCCATTTCTTGATGAAGTGGGGAGACGTAGTGAGAAAAAGCCACTTCTTGCACACGCATCTAATTTGACAAAGGGAGGAGAGTGGGAGGCGGAAGAAGATTTCCTCCATCATCAGATCATCGAGATTTTCCTCTAACTCTTTTTTCGCAGAAGCTGGAGAAACCAGAAACTCTGCAGGAGGAACCTCGTCAGACATGGCTGACCGGCGGAGGAGCAAGAGAGAAACGGAAGAAGTGAAATGAGGACGGTAAGAACGAAAAATGTAATTTTAAATTTTAAATTTTAAAGCATGCGAGTCAACGGCTATGCTTATGGGCAATATCGTCTAATGACATGTTCTAATTTGATTTGGAATAGCTCTCTTGATAAGGTCTGGTCTACCGTCTAACCCTGCACTCACAAAAGAGAAATGCCGATGATGAACTCCAGCAGCCGACCCATGTCAAAGCTTTTGAATTCTAGCCTTTCAATGCATTCTGCTGCTGGGTTCGGCTTGAAATTTCTGATTTTTTTTTTCTTAATTTAAGTTTATAATTCATCTTGAAATGGAAGTGTTGGTGTTCACTTGGAAATTCGTGATTTATAGAGTTTGGCTGAGATCAGTCAGGGATTGACGTGGGACAGCATGACATGAATGAGGGAACATTTGAAAAGAAGTATCAAAGTTTTTTCCCCTTTTTATTTAATAGACAACACCTCCAAGTAGTAGAATTCTCTACATTTGTGACATTGCTTTCTTTTTCATGGGCTCCGACAGACCAGTTTAACAACTTTTACACTCCTATGTCTGCCTCCATGACCTGCATTGATCTACACTAATCATAAAAATTCCAAGTGCAAGAGCTCGCGCATTCAAACACAATCGCCACAATCCGCGCAGGGATTTCTCTTGTTTAGATGCCAGTGAAGTGAGAGTCTTTACCTCTACACTATTTTTGCGACCACCTCTCTTCTTTCTTCCATAGTCTCGCAGACATGCATTTAATCCTGCTCCGAAAGTAACTCACGATCATGTTCACGATCTCACTGTAACATAAAATAGAAATGAGAATTGGAAGAAAATTTTACTAGAAATGGAAACATTCGTGGAATCAATTAGACTCGTCAAGTCCATATTATTTACACTGCATTTATTCGTTAATTAACTATGTACTAGTTGGCAGTCGCAAAATGATCAGTTAGGTTGGTTTTTTAACCGACTAAAACCGACCCAATCAATTTTAGGTTTCAAACCAGGAACCAAAGACCAGTCTGAAACCTACAATCTCTAGAGGTAAAGACTCTCACTTCACTAGCATCAGTCAAATTAAATCTTAAACTTTTTTTTTTTGAACGAAATGGGTATCAAATTTTGCAGGGAACAATATAATTTTTGACAATTTTTTCTGCTTTGTTTCAAAATGGTTTTAATTTTAGATTTTTTCAGTGAAATTCGCTTTAAGTTGGGCTGGACTTGGTTCTGGATCAGTTTGTTTTCAGTTTTGGATCGCTTTGGTCCGTTGCTAATAATTTTTAAATTAAAATTACAAAATATATAAATATTATAACACCAGTTTGGTTATGACATATTGAATTGTGTCTAATATTGATACGTGATAAATAAAAGAATTAGTTTCCAAAAACAGGATTTCATTTAATAAAATAAAAACTACGGTATATTGTGTCTGAGTTTAGGAAAGGCTCCTCCTATAGGAAAAACCAAAAAAAGTAGTTTATTAGAATGATGAAGAAAAATAAGAGAGAGAATAAATCAACCTCTAAAATAATAAATAAATTTATGATGCACTTTGTGTTATTTGATGTGTAAGAACACCACTTAGATTTCAATAACTCAAGAACAAAGATTTTAGACAAATAAATCCAAATATTCTTATTTGTTTTTTTTAATTACTGATCAAACCTATGGGACTTAGGAAATTAAAAAAAAAAAAAAAAAGAGGAAAAATAAATAAAAAATAAGTAAATAAAGAAAGGTGAAAGATTTCTTCTCTCTTCTTCTGAACTAATATAAAAAACAAAATGAGCCCAGATAGTTACCAGAAAGAAGACTCCAATTTCTGTACATTAGAAACTTACAACCAAATGCATACAAATTCCGACAGTTTAGATGAAAAGAACAAACTAAAAAGTTCATCACAGAGGAGATTAAAAGAAACCCAAACCGAGATATCAACCGCTCCAACAGCCGTTACTCTGGTAAATTCAGATATTCGGGATCCATTTCATTCGGATAAACTGTTTGAGAATTGCTTTTTCTTCATCTATTTGCTTCTTCTCTTCCGGATCTTTAGTCTTTATCTTTCTCTTTTCTTCCAGCATCCACTTGAAAAGCTCTCGCTGCCGATCCTCGGGAATTGGCTCAGCCACTCTCACAGCCTCCACAATTGCAGGAGCAGAAACTTGCTTTGGTTCTTCAGCAACAATGGCTGCTGTCGAACTAGCTAAATCTGCGGCTGCTGGCTCTATCTCTGTTTCTGAATCTTTAGTCTCTGTCCTCATATATAGATAGGCTGCACATTCCAAAATCAATGACCAAGTAAAGAATCCAGATTCCCATTATCATAGCAATAAATTCAGACATTATTCCACTTCCTTCGTAATAAATATTCAAGCAAAAGAACGTTTCTAAAAGCCAAAAAAAAGATTTGAAGATAAAATGGCATTAGAAGGATATGCTCTACTGTCATGGGAGAAATGATATAGCACGGTTAATCTCATATTTTTCATCAAGATAATTTGATTTCAAGCTGGAGATTCTGATCAAAATTCGCACCGTCAATTCGTTTTTATCAGAAACACAGCGTATTAGATTTCTTCCATGGAAGGTTCATTAAAGTCTTTACCATGATCATCTAAGTTCATTCAACTCCTTTTTCCAAAAATTTACTATAACCTATGAAAGCATATGCAATTCATCGGCATATATGGAGGCATATACAAGAACAATAGTAAACAGTAACGAAAAATAGAACTTGCCCCCAACAGCTAAATTAACAGTCAATAGCATAGGCCAGAGGAATTTGTATCGCCTGGCAAATGATTCCTTCGGAGGCTGAGTGGGAGGAGACGAAGACTGCGACGCCATTGACGATGGTCCCGCTGACGTAGAAACCTCCTTGACCGTCGGATGATGCTCTTGGAATTGCTTAATTTGGCCTATTTTTACAAAACGCGAGCACGCAATCGATCAGATACCAAGTCCCAAACCACACAAAACCAAAACCTAAGCAAGAGATTTCCCCTCAATCAACAACATGGCAGCTACAGATTCCAGACTACCCAGAAAAGAATAAGAGGTCTATTCAAAATTATGTAAACGGGGTTACGCATTTTGATCCTACCTTTCTTTGGTCGATCGGCGTAGAGCTTCGGACCCTCTTCACTCATTTTTCTACTTCGTACCCACGTTGTCTCTATCTCGCTGGCTTCACTGTTGACGCAGTAAATTTGTAAGAATTGGTACCAGGCGTAAAGCATCGATCTTCTCCATTTACTCGTATACAGCTAAGCAAGAGATGAAATCCCATCAGCCCAGAAATCTAGGCCCGCCCATTCGGATGGGAATGGACCTTCAAAAGTTACCCAACTCTGTAAACCCATACAAAGAAATACGAGCCTGAGGACAAAGAAAGATTCATTCGGTTTAGACATTGACTTCTGATGAAATCTACAAGACACCAAAACACGCTCAATCGGGTTAAAGATGTTCTGTTTCTCGAATTGGAGATTAAGACGTAAAATCGATTGCAGCAAAATATAATACTATAGTATACGATTGTAATATAAGATTATTTAGCCCAAGCAACGACTTTAAACCGGTGGAATTCATAATACGGTTTCATTTTATCTTCATTAGCAATTTGAGCAACATAACGAGTGAGATTAAAATCTACTAGGTCGGTGGTGTAAAGGAAAAAAATGTGGTGGATTAAACCGATTCATGCCTCTTCGTAGAGTGAACAAACCCTTTGTTCGAGCTTTCTCATAGTTACGGATGGTCTTGGTCTGAGTTGATTCAGATTTTTTTTTTTAAATTAAGATTAGGCCGTAAAAAATTGGTCTCAAAATTTACAGACCAGAAGTAGACCATTAGAAAAACAAGATTGAACTAGAATTTTGTCATTAAATATTTTTTTGCTTACAAAATTAATTTAAAAAAATAAAAAAATATATTGAAAAATTACAAATTAAAATAACTTCATTCAATAAAGTTAAAAAAATAAAATAACATAATAGATTATGTGATTATATCTACCTTACCTAAAATTTTCAATGATTAATTTAAAACTTAATAATAAAAAAATAATTTTAACTAATAATTTCTTAATGGTCCTGTTAAAATTTAATGGTTTTACTACATTAGACCTAGAACTGGACCAATTAAATTAGTTCTGCATAATGTAAGACCTTTAAGAAATAATTGTGTATAGTACCAATCAAAAGCGGACCAAATGTGTAGGTTCTAGTCCAGTTTCATGATCTGATTCAGTTTGAATCGATTGAAGGAACGATCGTGGTTGTTAGTAATAACTAAATATAAATGGGCCGAACAACCCGGCCCAAAATTTGACTCGAGCCCAACCAGGCCCAAAATTTAATGGATTAAATATAATTTAATTGTTTTTTTTTCAATAAAAAAAATCAAATTTTTTCCAAATTTTCAAATTTGACCCGAGTCGATGTTCTACAATTACAAGAATGGAAGAGTTTTGAAGGAGGCGAAGCTGAAAAAAAGACATTTTTCCAAATTCTCTTTTCCGTTCTGGTTGGATTCAGAGGCGTGCTGTCTAAGAGGTTCTTCAGGAATATGGTGTTCGACGTTTTAAGGAAGAAGAAGAAGAAGCGTGGAGGGATCAATGAAGTTTTCTTGTATCAGAGAGAGAGACAGACACAGAGACAAAAAGACAGATAACAACGACAATGGAGAGGGGCTGGGCTATGAAAATATGGTGTCGTTTAATTGGGATTCTGCTGCTTGAAGTTGGCTGGCTTAGTAGTTAGCTACGCCTGTCGCCTGGCGGTCTCAATTGTTGGGAAGGGCTTAGCTCAATTGTTGCCTCACGGGATGAACTGTTGGAGTAAATCGAAACTATTACCAGATTGACCACAAATATAAGTACAAAGGTAGGAAGAGCAACCTCCTAATTATTCTCTCAAGAAAGCTTTCGAAATAAGTAATCTTCTTCCGAGGGAAAGTGAATTAGAACAAAAAAAAACTGAAAATAGCAAATAAACATGTTTCCTTCAGCCGGGAATAGGGGTCGGCCACCATGGCAGCTCAAATGGAAAGACATGAACAAATTCACAAAATCTTTCCTTCAAATCATGTTGACTCACAATTTCCAGGCTCGTCGTCTTCAAGTTATAGCAAATAATTTTGTTGGTGCATTCCAAGTAAATGATGTCTTCGTTCTTGGGATGGAAGGCTAAAGTTTGGCACGAGAATTGTTCGTTTTCGCTAGGCGTAAGATGTGCCGTTGAGGGGTTTGCAGCTAGTATTTCTAGCAACGGAACCACCTTCACCAACCGCCATTTGGCTTCGACTTTCTCGAGCTCGTAAATATTCGCGCATATAGCTCCACCCTGCATGTCTTCTTCATACCATATCAGTTCAAACATTTTCAATTTGTCTCTACACATTCCAAGGACAAGTTTTTTGTCATCCATTTCCAGTTCCTCGGGCGTATGCTGAATTATAAAAATTCCTTCTTTTTGGGGGTTAAATGGATCTAATCCCATCACTTTTATTTCAACCAAATCAATTTTCCAGTACACAATACCACTGCAAGCTACACCCCTCACATTCAAAAGTTCTGGCCACACCCCTTCCGGCATCGTCATGGCATAATCGTTCCACTGCCCATTCTCAGACGAGAATATCTCTACAATAATTTCACTACGTGATTCAAGGACAATAGGAACACGCACCACTCTGTATCGTAACTCCCCTCCCTTTCTGGCCCCGGCAATGGAGGCGGGATCGCATACGAAGCCTACGAAGACATTCTCACGCAGCCGCAGTGTGGGAGGTAGGGCATGCCATTGGCGAGTGAAAGGGTTGGCTACAAAGTAATCACTTTGAAAATCCGGACTGCAGCACAACAGTAAATCCTCGCATGAACCCACGACGGTGATGGGGTTGCTGTCATTCAAGCGGAACCCGGGAAGAAAATTGAGGGAAAAACCAGAAAGACTGACTTCGGGGTCCCCAGAGCAGAGTAAGAAGTCTCTTTCGGTGCAGGTACAGGAATTCTCAAGGAGAAGGGCGAGTGAGGGGTCATGGCGGAAAGTAGCCTGATGGAGCTCCCGGCGTCCGATGAAATAAGGACCTGTGGTAAGAGAAAGCCATTGCTTGGATACGCATCGTGACCTAAAAACAGAGGACAGAGGAAGGCGAAGAAGGATTTCCTCGATTATGGAATCGGGAAGTCTATGCTGAAACCCTTCTTCCAACTTGACAGTTTTCCTCTCGGCAGGCATGGCAGAGGATCTCGGTAGGGTTTTGAATTCTCAATGGGAAAGCTTCTTTGAAATCTTCTCTTATAAACCACTGTGGATTGATATGTAATTCAATAAAATAATTTGTTTCCAAATCAGGATTTTTATCTGATAAAATAGGAAAGGCTCCTATATAAATCACTAAAATAATTAGTAAGAATTTAAATAATAAAGTAACTATTTCTAAATCAAGATTTTAATTAATAAAATTATTAATTAAAATGAGAATACGTTGTGTTGAGTTCTTTTTAAGAAATCTCCTCCTATTTAAACCACTTCTTGAATTATAGTGACGTCCATGCCGAATCGTCTGCCTCCCACGCCATGGTTGCCTAGTGCAGAAAACTCGGAAGGGTCTACGGAACACCTTCACGGTTCCAGGATTGAGGAAATTTGTTAGAACTCCGAGTTGTAGGCCGATTAAGGAGAATATCGGTTAATGGGCTGTCGACAGTTGAATAATTAGAACTACTCCCTTCGTGATTTCGACCTATGATGAAATGAAAGTAAAGGCTCGTTGGAGAGAATCTTTCGATCTCTGAGTATTAAGGAAACTCAATCCTGACTTTAAACTTTTTGCTCTCATTTTCTTTCTTTTCTAAATGCTTAAATAGAACTTAAACAAATAATTACCCATGCAAAAAATAAAAAGAATTAAATGAAGTTATTATCCCTTCATTCAAATCACAACAATAATTTAAAATCTTAACTAATTTTATTTCTAACAATAATTCAAATTAGATGGCAGATGTCGAAATCTTCAACATATTTTCTAATTCCCATAACAACACTACCCTCCTTGGCAAAGTGCTTGTCCTCAAGCACAAATGTCTTCCCATATTCTTTGATGTTAAATTTTATTCTGTGCACGTGTTTGATCATCAATTACAGAATTAATAACTTCAACGATACGAGACTCTTGAGAAAGAAAAACTCAATTTTCCAATCTTGAGTTTTCATAGGTGGCAACCTCATAATCCCTCGCGAAATTCGTTCTGATTGAGAAGATCTGTTTTGGGTGGGATTGGAAATTAATTCAAGGTGGAGATTTGTTGACTTTGAATTGGGATTCCAATCTCCCACATCGAAAAAACTAAAGTTTTGGGGGAGGATAAAACCCTATACATAGACTTCCCCCCTTTACGTTTTAATCATCCCATTCCAAAATTACTTTTATCTCTTTGGTAATTCGGTCTTACTTCTTCTCTCTTTGTAATATTTCTTTAGTGAAATATATTTTGGCGGTGTCTGAGGACGTTAGCAAAATTAGCCGAACCTCGTTAAATTTTAGTGTTTCTTTTATTGCTTTATTTAATAGACGTTTCTTATACTGTCTTGTTAGTTGTGTAATTGTACTGTGTAAGTGGTTCTGGCTAAGGCAAGACTTGGTTTTTAAGTAGTCTCTCACCTCTCTTACCTGGGAACTATTTGGAAAGGTAATTCTGTCTAGGAGACTGCTTATAGCGTCTTTCCTAGGAATTAATCTGATCGGTGGTTAAAGAAATAATATCCAGGTGGATATTAGTGGGTTTATTTCCCAACACCAGCAAGGTAGCCGCAGCCGGTGTAGAAGGTGAGATTCTCGCTCCAAGATCGGCGCGGGCGGCTAGCCTCCTCGGCGAATAAAAACTCCGGTGAAGTAGAAAGCTGGAAATTGCGGTAAGGAAGTTGTAGGTCCTTGTAGGGGTTGTAAAGGCGTTGGCTTGAAGGTTGGCGATCGTTACCCGGTTCCCCCTCGTGATTCGACGAACGACCCTCCATTTGGGATGGATTTCTACATCCAATGATTCAGAATTCTCCCTGAGATAGAGAGAGGGACGGTGAATTTGGCCGGAGCTTCCTTCTCAGGGAGAGGAAAACAAGGTTAGCCTCTGGTCAAAGGTGGAGAAGACCAATAAAGAACGCGTCTTTCAAACCCTAGCATGTTTTGAATGAGCGATTAACATTTCTTGTTTAAATGGGCTTAGTTTGAAAGACAAATTAAATGGAGCCCATTTACAAATAAAATCAAGTTACGTCTCACTTTTCTTTGTTCATTAATCTCTTATTTAATAAACTTAGTGGATATATCAATTGATCCATGAAGTACGACAATATTTGCAACATTTACCTTGAATTTTTTTTTNCAACAAAAAAATCACGTGTCTCAAAGGCAACAAGACAACTAAACAACATCCGGCCCTAATATTCTCATTCAAATTTGAGGAAAGAGAATTTCGTGGGTACGTGGCTTTCAGGCGAGGGATTCTATCATTCTCAATCATCCTCTCAACTTTCAACTTCAAGCGCCATAACCTCGCAGCTTCATTGAGTCTATTGTTCAGATTTCCAAGTCTTTTGAGCACCCTTTACCCCGATTTTCCCCTGTTTTTCGTTTTGGGATTTGAGCTTGGGCGAAATAGACGATACCCTGGTTTTAGTTTCTGAATCGATTTCTGCATTTAAGCTATCTTTAGGTAAATCGGGTCTGAATTCCTGGAAGAAGAGGAAAAAGAAGGGTGAGGTGGAGATAGATTGCCTCGTACCCAGGGAAACTACCATGGCTGTGAAATCGATGGAGAAGTAAGAAAGGTGTAGACTTGCCTGAAGCTGACCAAGGCTTTAAATACAAAAATTATATACAAACCTACTATGACGTGAAAGAAAGAAATGGTGTAGCTTCCAGTAGACCTTATCGGGAGAAAAAGCAATTAAGAGAATGGGTGTGACTAGAGCTTAATGTGAAAGAAAAGACGTTCCTCTGACAATCCAGAATGATAATATAGAGATAGCTTCCAGAACCTCTATGTAGAACGCAATTAAAATTATATCAATAGGAACGTATTAATCTTTTGTCCTCTAGTGCTGTAAATTTGTCGTCTGATGACAAAAAGATGGACATGCTGGTAGGTTTCTCTCATGACAAATAATAAGAAAAAATCTAGGCAAAGATAAGGCGTTTTAAAGCATTCAGACTGTCATCTTGGGTTGCTTAAATAGAGACATGAAAGAAAAGACCTTACTCATGGTTGAAATTGTGCATGGCAGATGGCAAAAGCCTTAGGTAACTTTTTTACTCAAGTCTTGCTTTGTTACTTCTATTCTTTAATCGTTACTAAGCTTATTTTTTATCATAATTTATGGTATGCATGTCATTCTATTGGTGGCAGTGCTGGTTTAAGGTTTTTCCTTCAGCTAGTATGTGGTACTAGTATTATTCTGCTCAGTCCTTTGTGTTTGAGTACACACTTGTTTATAAAATATGTGTACCCGGTATAAACGGTGATACGCTGACCGAAATGGTGAGAAGCTGACAGAAACGGAGAACTGCTGACAGAAACGAAAAAATGCTCAGAAAACGGAGAAACGCTCAGAAAATGGCAAATGCTCAGGAAACGCGAAACTCTCAAGAAACAGGGAAAATGCCATGGAAACGGCGAAACTTCGTGGCATGCAAATACCTCTGACATAGCCGAAACACCTCAGGAACTGCCCAAAATGCATGAAACGGCCGGGAATGGGTTCAAGCAGTAGAAGAAAACAGGAAAAATACATTGAAAAAAATAGAAACTGAGAGGATGTTGCATAAAAGATTAGCCAGATAAACTTACCAACAATGCAAGTTAGCGTTGAATAGGAAACCTAGACCCAAGTTCTAGTGAGATTTTATCTTACTATAAAATTTTAACATATTGTCTAATTTATAAAGTTATCGTGTTAATGTGTATTGTGAATTAATTTTTTTTAAAATTTTACAGGACTCGTAATGGTGAAATTATAAAGATTTATGACCACGTACAAGTTATCATCGAGTAATTGGTGAACAATATCAAATTAAAATTTTATTCGTTAATAACTTATATCGATATGGATGCACACTATGTACAATTTGAATCGTTTCCTTCCGATGATGACGACATTCAAGAAATTGAATCTAGCAATCATGCATTTTCTAATTGACAACCTTTTTTGAAGTGCTTGCTTGAGTGTTTCCTCATTCTTCTTCTTCTTACGTTGCTCGTGTGCCTCGAGGGAACTGGCGATCTCGTCGACCGTAAGCGTCGCTAGGTCTTTTGACTCTTCTATCGCGCACAAAACATTCTCAAAGTTGTTGGTTAAAGATTTTAAAATCTTCTCCACAGCTCGTGTATCGATTAACGTTTCACCGTTTTGGTGGAGTTGGTTCACCACAGTTTGTACATGTTTGATGTAGTTGGATACACTTTCTGACTCTTTCATCTTCATGTTCTTCAACTCGCCACGAAGAGTTTGGAGGCGCACTTGCTTGACTCGGTCGGCTCCTTTGAACATTTTTTTTAAAATGTCACACGCTTCTTTTGAAGTAGTTGAATTGACGATCTTTTCAAAGCCCGACTCGTCAACGGCTCGGAACAACATATATAATGCCGCCTTATCTTTTGATCGCGTCTCTTTCAACGCCTTGCTTTCATTTGAATGCTCTAATTCTCGTAATTTGCCTTCATTAGTCGTGATAACGGTATTTGACCTGTTACATTCATCATGGCTCTGATACCAATTTGACAAAAGAGAAGAAGACACGACACTCTCTCAAATAAGACACTATATTTTTGTTGTTGTTCAAATACAATAGAAAGAACCATCTTTTTGTAAGCTCTTCTTAAACCGAAAATAATAAAATCTAGTTATATCTATAAAAACTCACTATGAAAAACTCTTTAAAACTCACTTGAAAAACTTTTTAAAATCCACTATGAAAATTCTTAGAAACCCACTATGAAAACTCTCAGTGCTCTAAATTTAAAACTTACTACGAGAACTTTTGGCCTTTCACTTTTTTTTGTAACTTCTAGATTTAAAACCCACTAAAATTAATTTAAGTTTATTCAACAAATAATACGTCCTTCCTTTTGAAAATATGAGAAATTGATTATTTGTCAGGAAAAAACAAGCGCTGCAAAAGAAGGACGATGAGAGTGTGGATCAATTACTATTCTTCTGCCTTGAGAATCCAAGTTTCCCACTGCTTGTAGTTCGCTTCTTAGTTTGGATTAGAGTTGTTCACGAACATAATGCAACTGATTGAGGAGTGTTCTCGCGACTTCAACTTAGAACAGCAAGAATCTCCCAATAAGAATCGTATTTTTTTCTCTGCACTATGTTGTCATAAAAAAAGTACAGGTTCATCGGGTGTGCAAACCTATGCCTGTGGCCGATGAAGGCGGCTGGCACATGCCCAGCTTCATTAACAAATTCCGAGCAAAATCTGCTGCAACGTGTGAAATGCTGTGTATAAACGTCATTAGCTCTTCTAATAGGTAAACATAACTTGGCAAATTGGATAGTTTGATCAATTATGCTGAGGCTAATCCTACCAAATTTTGTTGGAATGTGTGGTTAAATCACTAGCTCTTCTATCAGAGATCACCGTTCGTTAAAAAGGAACATATGACAATATGTTTTATGAAATTCACGTGTTCTAAATCCTTCGAAAAGTTGACTATCTTCGATGCTTGCCAGAAACTTGTCTCTTCCTTTTCCAGCCTCTCTTCAAATCAAGCCCCAATGAGAAAAGGTCAGGTATTTGGTAGATTTTTAAGGATATATATTAATTGGTAATGAAATTCATAGGATTCCATGTTTGCGGCATTAAAATATGGATTTTTTTCTTTCTAATAATGTTTATTTAGGCCATTTACGATTATGTGCTACATATGGTTACACATTGATTGGCATAAATAATGATGAATATAAACAAAGAAGAAGAGGTTATTTTTAAAATTGCGTCATTATATCATTTCCTTAGCAGTTAGTCAAAATAATTACCAAAAAAGTGTGCAGATGCTAGCTTCAACTTCATTTGGCATTTGTTGTCGTGAAACTACAATTGTAGTAATATTAAGCTTTTTTCTCTTGAAATTTTCTTATTGAAAGCTTACTACTTGAAAAATTCCTAAATGGGTCGCGGAGTCACCATCTGAGGATCATCACAATCTCAGTTTTGCTGTTTAGTTTGGCCACGAGGGTTCACTGGTACCAGAACCTTAACCAGCAGGATCGCCAACCAATCAAAATGCTTTCTATCTCGTCTAAAGCTTTGAACCTATCCATTTCAGGGTTGATTTGTCTACTGTTTGGTTGACGACTGAATTTGCAGTACTTGACGAGATAAGAGAACGATGACCCATTCCCTTCCGTTCCTTCCAGCGCCCCTCCTCCCTGCAAGTGCGACATCCAAGAAGACCACCTGCTCTCCTCTTTTCTCTCTGGCTTTTCCAAATGAGGGGCTTTACAATGAGCATCCAGCTCGTGATTCTTTTGACCATAAACTCTTCCATCGAAGGTGCGTGTTCTTTTATTTTTTTGGTTATCATTTCGAGGATAGAGAATAGATTATATGTTAGTTATCGTTCAATTGAAATGAATGGTCCTAGTTGGTGGATGTAAATGAGTGATCTTAGTTGATGGGATGAACTGTTATTCGTTCCTTAATCTTTGAAGCGGCTAGTGTTGGGCATTATGTATCATGATTGTGCTTTGAAGGGCGGCTTTGAGCTTGAGCTTAACTGGAGTGGTTATGGGTATATTTATTCAAGAGATTCACCGTCAAGGTAATTTTACATTTATATCATGTATTTATACAAGTAAATGTAAACCGAATAAAACCGATAATAACTACTTTTAGTAACTACTATTCTAATACATAGTAGTTATTATCGGTTTTATTCGGTTTACATTTACTTGTATAAATACATTATATAAATGTAAAATTACCTTGACTGTGAATCTCTTGAATAAATATACCCATAACCACTCCAGTTAAGCTCAAGCTCAAAGCCGCCCTTCAAAGCACAATCATGATACATAATGCCCAACACTAGCCGCTTCAAAGATTAAGGAACGAATAACAGTTCATCCCATCAACTAAGATCACTCATTTACATCCACCAACTAGGACCATTCATTTCAATTGAACGATAACTAACATATAATCTATTCTCTATCCTCGAAATGATAACCAAAAAAATAAAAGAACACGCACCTTCGATGGAAGAGTTTATGGTCAAAAGAATCACGAGCTGGATGCTCATTGTAAAGCCCCTCATTTGGAAAAGCCAGAGAGAAAAGAGGAGAGCAGGTGGTCTTCTTGGATGTCGCACTTGCAGGGAGGAGGGGCGCTGGAAGGAACGGAAGGGAATGGGTCATCGTTCTCTTATCTCGTCAAGTACTGCAAATTCAGTCGTCAACCAAACAGTAGACAAATCAACCCTGAAATGGATAGGTTCAAAGCTTTAGACGAGATAGAAAGCATTTTGATTGGTTGGCGATCCTGCTGGTTAAGGTTCTGGTACCAGTGAACCCTCGTGGCCAAACTAAACAGCAAAACTGAGATTGTGATGATCCTCAGATGGTGACTCCGCGACCCATTTAGGAATTTTTCAAGTAGTAAGCTTTCAATAAGAAAATTTCAAGAGAAAAAAGCTTAATATTACTACAATTGTAGTTTCACGACAACAAATGCCAAATGAAGTTGAAGCTAGCATCTGCACACTTTTTTGGTAATTATTTTGACTAACTGCTAAGGAAATGATATAATGACGCAATTTTAAAAATAACCTCTTCTTCTTTGTTTATATTCATCATTATTTATGCCAATCAATGTGTAACCATATGTAGCACATAATCGTAAATGGCCTAAATAAACATTATTAGAAAGAAAAAAATCCATATTTTAATGCCGCAAACATGGAATCCTATGAATTTCATTACCAATTAATATATATCCTTAAAAATCTACCAAATACCTGACCTTTTCTCATTGGGGCTTGATTTGAAGAGAGGCTGGAAAAGGAAGAGACAAGTTTCTGGCAAGCATCGAAGATAGTCAACTTTTCGAAGGATTTAGAACACGTGAATTTCATAAAACATATTGTCATATGTTCCTTTTTAACGAACGGTGATCTCTGATAGAAGAGCTAGTGATTTAACCACACATTCCAACAAAATTTGGTAGGATTAGCCTCAGCATAATTGATCAAACTATCCAATTTGCCAAGTTATGTTTACCTATTAGAAGAGCTAATGACGTTTATACACAGCATTTCACACGTTGCAGCAGATTTTGCTCGGAATTTGTTAATGAAGCTGGGCATGTGCCAGCCGCCTTCATCGGCCACAGGCATAGGTTTGCACACCCGATGAACCTGTACTTTTTTTATGACAACATAGTGCAGAGAAAAAAATACGATTCTTATTGGGAGATTCTTGCTGTTCTAAGTTGAAGTCGCGAGAACACTCCTCAATCAGTTGCATTATGTTCGTGAACAACTCTAATCCAAACTAAGAAGCGAACTACAAGCAGTGGGAAACTTGGATTCTCAAGGCAGAAGAATAGTAATTGATCCACACTCTCATCGTCCTTCTTTTGCAGCGCTTGTTTTTTCCTGACAAATAATCAATTTCTCATATTTTCAAAAGGAAGGACGTATTATTTGTTGAATAAACTTAAATTAATTTTAGTGGGTTTTAAATCTAGAAGTTACAAAAAAAAGTGAAAGGCCAAAAGTTCTCGTAGTAAGTTTTAAATTTAGAGCACTGAGAGTTTTCATAGTGGGTTTCTAAGAATTTTCATAGTGGATTTTAAAAAGTTTTTCAAGTGAGTTTTAAAGAGTTTTTCATAGTGAGTTTTTATAGATATAACTAGATTTTATTATTTTCGGTTTAAGAAGAGCTTACAAAAAGATGGTTCTTTCTATTGTATTTGAACAACAACAAAAATATAGTGTCTTATTTGAGAGAGTGTCGTGTCTTCTTCTCTTTTGTCAAATTGGTATCAGAGCCATGATGAATGTAACAGGTCAAATACCGTTATCACGACTAATGAAGGCAAATTACGAGAATTAGAGCATTCAAATGAAAGCAAGGCGTTGAAAGAGACGCGATCAAAAGATAAGGCGGCATTATATATGTTGTTCCGAGCCGTTGACGAGTCGGGCTTTGAAAAGATCGTCAATNATTTCAATCCTACCCAAAAATAAATCTTCTCAATCAAATTATTTTTGCAGTGTCTCCAAGAGAATTGTTTTGAAAACAAGGTGGTAATTTTAAATTTGATAATCAGTGAATTGAAAACAAGAGAAATGAATGAATATAATGATGAAATGCATGACATAATATACAATTCTACACTCAAACGGTGACATACAAAAATAGCCTTAACAGTTATGGGGATTTGAAACTCAAATGCACAAAGCTCCACTATCTTATCCCTTTATGCAAGATGATTGAATGATTGAGGATTCAACGTCAAATGAGCATGTCGTGACCATCCTACTACTCATCATGCGCGATATAGAATTTTCTATTGATGTGTTAAGTTGTGATTGATTCAATTAAAATATATTTAATATCTTAGAACTAAAGTAATTATTTATGATATTTATTGCATCAATCACAGTTCGATACATAAAAAAATAAATTAAAAAGATAAACCTAACATTGTCATACTCTAAATGTTATAATTCATGGACCAAATAAAAGTCTTGAACCTAGACTTCTAGTAAACGTAATCACTATAATCAAAATATAGAAGTGTTGCTATATATTGTCCCTCCTTATACATTAGATTATAACCAGATGTTGTAATATACACAAAATATACCAACCAAACACTTACAGAATGAAGAAAAACATGGGCAAATCACAAAAACGCAATAAAAACTCTTCTCTTATACAAGTGTAGGAACAATAATTGAACCTAAGAGGACTGATTAATCATGATTGACTTTCGGTGTGAACGGCAACCTTTTGATTCTAAAATTGGGAATGGGTTTTCAAGTTTGACATAAATTGGGGAACTGCAAAAGAATATGGATGACAGAGAGATACGTAGGAATGGGAGAGGAGTTGGGTTAAGCCGAAAAGATACGGTTGCCACAGAGATCGTCCACGGATAAAGAAAATGCATGCGACAGCTGCTTTTGTCCCCACCAGAGCCAACCAGAGCCAATGAGCTGCGCAGTACAGAGATATGTAGCTCTAAGCTAATGTCTTCGACAAGCCACACGATTCTTCTCATATCTTTTATTCAGCTAAATTCCTTTACCCAATCCAAACCCAGTATCATTTTTTTCCTCTTGTTACTCTTCCAATCCTCCTCCTCACCCTTCTTTCCAGTTTACTTTCATCGAACCTGGTCTCTGAACCCATGAAAACCGCTGCTCTGATACAGTAATTGTTCGCGTTGTCTTGAGCAGAGAATGAAGCGTTTCTGAGGTTGTTTTTTGGCATCAATCTTTCAGCGAAGGTTAAAATGTTACCAGTGTGCTCAGCCACTCCGAGGTGCTCTTCTTATTCTCAGGTTCGATTCCCTTCAAACTTTCTGCTTTAATTCATCTAATTCTCACAACAGGACCATAGATGTTATCGTTTCGAGCTTAAAAGCCTAATCTTGTGTTCGATTGAAGTTATTATTCGTACATATCTTCCATCCGACCACTTAAATCTGTATTCTTGTTTTGTTGCACAGGTAGAATTCATTACTTGTTGCTCATGCTTTCCTGCAAATGTCAGACTAAATTACTCAGAAGACTTTGCTTGATAATTTAGGGGGAGCCACGTTACTGATTTAAAATTGTATTCTCGCAGATTTCATTCCATTGTGGATGGTCAGTCCTCTCTCGTTTTCCCAAGGATATAGAATTTAGCTTGGAAGTTCAAGATAGGAGCTGCCGCACTCAATTCAGAGGACGTTCTTCGAAAACTCAGACAATTAAGTGTCTGTGCCTTAATGATTTTGCTAATGGGGCTGAAAAATTATGTTGCTCAAGTGGATCCATGTTTGTGGGCAACCTCGAAAGCAGTATTACCAATATAGGTAATTATGGGAGAAAAGAACTGTTACACTCGGAGACTTCTGGTAGTCTAGTTTCAGAAGAGGGACTTATCCAATGTTCAACCCAATCAATGGACAATATATTAACACCATTGAATCGCGTACAATCTGATGCTATAGCAGCTCTTAATACCACATCTGAGAATTCTCTCTCTCTTTCTGACTCTGTTGACATGGCCAATAATTCTTTATCCAGCACGAAAACAAGCATAAATAATTTTTTAGCTGAAGCCAATGAGTCTTTTAGAAGTTCTGTAAATAATGGTGAAAAGGCCTGGAACGAATCAACGAGTACAATTACTTCTTTGTCATCCAATGTGATAAAAAATGCTAACGAAGCTGTGGATGCTGCCATAAGTGGACTGTTTTCGTCTATTGATCGAATAGGAGAAGGAGCCGGTAATAAAGTGACCAGCTTCTCTGCTGCTTTGAAGGAAGCCACAAGTAAGACGGCTGTTGTTGCAGTTGAGGCTTTGAGGGGCACTATTGTTACAGTTGAAGATGCTTTAACTAATGTGACTTCGTTGTTCGGTTATTCCTACGGATCAGCCAAGCAGCTTCTTCCTCCCCAAATTCAGAATAACTTAAGTTTATCTGAAGAGAAAGTAATCGAAATCCTTAGGCCACTTGGGGAAGGTTTGAAGCAGGTAATATCTGTCATCAACCGTTGCATTTAAGTATGTAATCATACGTTCATAATGAAGACTTAGAAGTTTTTATTATCAGTTGGATGATGTGGAGGCCTCTGAGATTTGCTGACACTACTTTCAGATGCTGATTTAATTTCTCTTAATTTTTGTGGCATGAGGCCCTTTTCATATTGAAATTTTTTTAAAGCTTCATGGAAGCTGTAATAAGGATTGTTTAGATATATATCCTAGCACTTCACTAGTCTCTACTATCCAAATTATGTTGCATAAGACAAACATTTTTGAAAGCAGGTATCCATCACTGTCGAGGATTTGGAAAAAGGTATTGGATTGGACCCAAATGATCCAATTGTCTCATTTGCTCTCTTCCTTGGCAGCTCTGCAACGTTGTGGTATGACTATCCTCTTAGGCTCAGACAATTTCTTCTTCTTTTTTTTTTTGTTATAGCAGGGAAGAGTTCTACCATATGTGAAATTTAAATATTTTACCAGATTTGTGCAGGTTTCTTTATTGGTTTTGGACATACGGTGGTTACTCGGGTGATTTATCTCCTCAATCAACTTTGGATATCTTAATGGGGAATGAAAATGCTGTCCTCATTGACATCAGGACCGAGGCAAGAGACTGTAAATCATTCTGGCCTTTATTTCATATTATTGAATAATGATTCTCCATTGACAAATTTTTCTTCTCCTAATGCTATCTATGAACTGTTAGCTCCCGAATTTGGCGGTCTATTGTCTCCCAAAACTTAAATTCCTACTTATGTTAGAGGCTGAAACAAGATAATAATTTCATGCACAGCAATTTTCTTTCTTCACGTGGAGCAAGAACATCAGCAGCTTTAAATTTTGTTATAAAATTTCTGTTACTGTGACTGGTTTTGGACTGGTTGGTGCAAAGGAATGGGATTTGTCGTAATGAAAAATGGAAGGAATTGGGTAATTTAGAGTAACGTCACAACTACATAATAATCATCATCTAAATGTAAGACTAATAGCTGTGAACAAGATTCTTGATATTCCTGAAACTTATGTCACTCCTCTCAATGATTGTGGCAGTCAGATAAAGCTTCCATATTCGTGGTATTTTGGTCATTCCCTCAATCTTAGTTCATTAACATTTTTACTTGGCCAACCACTTGTAGGGGCTGTTTTAGCATAAGTTGTTTGGTGAATGGAAACCTTTTCAACTAAAAAAATCTTTTTTGTCGGAATAGTACCAATTGAGATTTAAGGAGATAAATCCAAGGAATTAACTATAAGTTTCTACATGATAGTACATATGAAAATTAGATTAGAGAATGATAGGTTGATGTGAAATTGATCTACCACAATAGAACCAACCAAGTAGTTAATGGAGGCTAAATCTCCCCTTACTACATTGCCAATATTCTTCCTTTCCTTTAATTAGTATTTCCCTCTCATATATGGAAAACCCCTCTATCCTTTCTCTTGATCTTTTATCCACTAACATCACATTTGGGTTACTAACTAATATATCTTCTCTCCAGTAATTTTATATTTATTTCTATGAGAACCAAGCAAGTTATCATCAAGTTAACATTTTCATTGTCGAACCCATGTATGTAACTAAGAGAGTTAAGGAGAAGCTTCTCCCGTTTCATTAATTGAATGCTAATTATTATTGTTTTCTTCATGAAGAATGTAAGAGAAAATGATGGCATCCCTGATCTCAGACGTGGAACTCGTTATCGATATGCAAGTGTGGCCTTACCAGAGGTTAGTTTTCATGTGTCAATGTATTCTCTAGGAACTTCCTTTTTTTGGGTGTGAAACTTTGTATTTAAACCAAAAGGTAAAAAGAGCATATTGTTGTTGAATTATACGCAATGTACGTTCTTTGTATCATATACTTCCAATATTTTTCAGATTGATGGTTCTGTAACTAAGCTATTGAAAAAAGGAAGAGAACTTGATGATACCCTACTTGCTGCTGTTATCCGGAATCTAAAGATTGTTCAGGTATATTGTATTTAATGTACTAGATTCTTTATTTTATGGAAAAAGAATCTATGAAACATTATGTTTCATTTAGCGAATTTCACGTGATTTGCACATGGTAGTATTTCTATATGGAAAAGGCTTACAAGCCCAGATCATGTAAAACTTCATTCTCTATTAAATTTAGTCTAGCCCAATTAAGAATACCCATCTTGCTTGATGTATTTTCCAGCTGCATCCCAACCATTCCAATCCCAACAGAGAAGAAAATACTCATCTGCTGCAGCCCAATCAATAGCCCTAATAATAATTACATGAACTCTAAAATAGTTGCAACAAATTTCAGTGAGGGAGAAGAGCAGAGAAAAACACAAAAGATGAGGAGAAGAATTGTGTAGTCTCCCAGTCAGTAAATCTTTTACAAAGTTATACATGTATAGACGTTCTTGCTATTGACATTAATATGCTATTGACAATAATACGTGGCATTACAACAGAGAGGAAGACAGAATAAAACTTTTATACAGATGGAGGGTGATGGTCTACCAAGTAAAGACGATTGGTCATTTTGTATCTAGATTGTCTTTTTAATTTTGTGCTAGCTCCTTTTCCTTTTATGAGGTTATTCTTTGAATTTTAAAATAACTTGAGAGCAGGTTCGTTTTAACCATTTAAACAATAACAATGACGATAATTGGAGTTTCTATCATTCTTCTTTTGTCATACATGTTCTGATAACTGCTATAATTTATAGAGGTCAGTTTTTTTTAACCGTTTTACTGCACCCTTAGATTTTCTAGCTCACATTTATATAAGATGTCAGGTTGAGCAAAGATGTTTGTGAATTTTTATATTGAAATGAGGCTTTATCGGCAATGTGGTTACTGTTATTTTCATCTTATAGGACAGGTCCAAGGTTATTGTCATGGATGCTGATGGTAGTCGTTCCAAGAGCATTGCAAGATCGTTGAGAAAACTAGGAGTTAAGGCAAGTTTATAAACTTAGATTATTTCACTGAAAGTTTAGAGTAAACAAAAGAACCAAGAATTGATGATTATTATTACTAATACAAAAGGGGAAACAATTGAAATGTTTGGACTTACTAAATATAATTGGACCAATCTCTTTTAATTTTCTCAACCTTTATCAGATTATATCAGGAAGCATAATCATGGTTGTTATATTTGATTTTTGATCGAATTAGGTAAACGTAACTTCGCAAATTGGATAGCTTTATAATTTATGCTGAGGCTACTCCTGCCAATTTTTGTTCAAATGTGTGGTTTAAACCATTAGCTCATCTATGACAGATCACCTTTTTCAAAAAAGAAACATATGACAATATGTTTTAAGAAATTCATGTGTTCTGAATTCTTTGAAATTTTTTTATTAGATTTGGAATAAACTTATTCCTGAGACTATTCCAACCAATTTCTTTTGATATGTAACTTGACAGAAACCGTTCTTGATCGAAGGTGGCTTCAAGTCCTGGGTGAAACAGGGGCTCCGTATCAAGGAACTTAAACCCGAATCTAAACTGACTATACTCAATGAGGTATCTCACATATTATCTCTCATTCTTTGGCTTAAATGTATGTAAGATCGAATAGCCAACTAAACTAATATCTTCTTTGATAGCTTGATTTTTGAAAATAAATGATTGATTTCTTCTGCATTTTTTTTAATATTGTAAGGGCGTGTACTCTATGAAACTCTCCTATACTAATGCTTCCAGTGAAAAAGGAATATTACATCTTGTGTAAACACTTGATAACTATCGTAGAAGTATCACAAATTCTACCATATTTTTTTTAACATGGGTGAGTGCAAGATCGTTCCACTTTTCTCAGAGGATTGACATTGGAATACAAATTCTCATTAAAGATGTTTGCTTTTCTGGGATTAAAAATAATGATTGTACTGAAAGTTAACGGTGCTCCTGTTGGGAGTATCTCCAACCTGTAGTGTATACTTTTTTGTTATACTTGTATAGTAATTGCCAGCAGTTGTCGCTGGCTTTCTTTAGATGCTAAATGTGAACTTTTCGCCACTTATTTGAGTTATTTAGTCGCGCACTTTAGGACGCCGAGGCAATCCTAGAGGATATCAGGCCTACTCCCGTTGCAATTCTTGGATATGGTCTGGTAAGGATGTCTTTTACTGTTTTCAGAGATTATTTCTTTTAGGATTTGATTATATACCCGTATTATCATTTTGATTAAAGGGAAATTTTTCAAGATAGAATTATTACTTTTTTCTTTGATAATCAAAAAATAGCCTTATTACTATTCATGATTTGCGTGTATGTATAACATGAAGTTAGAGGTACGGAATCGTTCTGATCGTTCCTATTATCTCATTTTAAAAAATAGCACATGATTCACAGAAATCGATATTTTTTAACGCTAACATTTTACGTGCAGGTTCTTGCAGTTGCATCATATGCTTTAGTCGGTATGTGTTACTCTCTGCTACGATATGATAAAATTGAGAATAAAATGATTGATCAGACTTCGATTCGTTTGGGGAGTGTTTCATGTGGTTAACTTACTGATTTTGAAGAGTTCTTTCGTCAGCTTATTCTCCTTAGACTTAGAGATTGAGCTCGAAACCTGACCACATGACTTACATGCTTTAGTTTTGAAAATAGTTATACCATTTTCAATTTATGAAGGTAGCACAAGGATGATTTGTTTGTAATAAAAACAATTTAAAGCCTTGGCGTGCAGCACATTCTTTATGTGATTCTAGTGTGACCTTCTAACATCATCTTGATGGGAACCACTGATAGTTCTAGGAAATCTACTACCTGAATTTATTCCCACGAACAGAAAATTGAGTCTTTTTTGTGAAAAAACTCTTTCATACACAGAATACTCCACTTTAACTTTCTTTATAATTTTTTACACACCTTATTCGTGCCATCCCCATATTTTCTTACAACCGCATGAACTAACTTGGCTTGACAACTCATTCCTAACAACTAACTCATGCTCTTTTTGGATAGAGTAGAAATAGATGGAAATAAAAGAAAAATACATCACATATTGGCGACTTACTGTTCCGACGAATACCACGGGTTAGTATTCGGAAGAGATAGACTATCTAAGAGAGGATTTCATTTCATAAGAATATTTGAGATGAGAATTACAACTTTAACACCCACTGTTTATAGAAACATAACCATCATAATAATACCTAAATTACCCCTAAATAATATGACTTATAATATTAAAATAAATCCTAATTGTATTCGTGTTAATACTCCTGGCCTTAAGGTTGGATGTCGATGATGTTCTTCAAAGTCCATGCAAAATAATTCAAGGTCGGATGTCGTTGATCGTCTTCAAAGTCCATGTGAAATAATTCTCGATTCACAAAACACAGAATTGTCTAAATACATATTTCAATATGGAAAAAAATATACAATTAACGTTAATTTCTATGATATAACAATCATTTTATTAGTATTATTTCCTATAATTGTGGCGGTGGTCATGTAGTACTTTGAACGCCCAAAAAACTTCTTCAGGTGTGCATCAAGCTTGCACCATACTAAATCTTCTTGAAAATACTTGTTTTAACTTTGAGGTAGATTTTCTAGTCATATGATAAACTCTACGTGCTTGTGGCAGAATGGGAGAAAACATTACAAGTGATCGGCATCATTGGCCTTAGCCAGGTATGCTTACTCCTCCTTCAATAACAAGCCAGATGTTTATCTGTAAATGGGTGCTTGCGATCATGTTTTCTTGTGTAATTTCTCTGAAAACTAAGTGATAACATTATGTAACCTCTTTACTGTGGTGATCACTACCGCACTAGAGCATTTATCGGAGGGTTGCTTTCTATGAAGACGATGAAGCAGTCAAAAAGGATGTAAGGTAAGGATTTGTTGTTAAATTTGTGATTCCATGTACCGATGCCAGAAACTAACAGACTCTGGAATCTCTGGGGCCATGAAGGTTGTTGCTTACTCCTTTTAAACTGGGAGCACAGGCATTGTCTTGGGCTGCAGGAAAATTGGAGACAAATGGCATTGGTTTGGCAACGACTCCTTCATCCTCGGATGTTCAAAGTCGGGTTTTGCAGGCTGCAGCAAGGCATGAGTCTCAGCCGTCCGAATCCGAAGGCGTCCAGAATTCAGCTCCAGACTCAACAATGCCTGCCACTGGCAGTGACGTGGTTGACTTATCTGAAGCGTAGACAGACAAGTGGTGAATGATGATATAATCAAAGCCTAGGATGGCGAGAGCAAGACAGCCTACCGTGCAAGTGTAAAGACATTTAAGTGTTACAGGGTACCGTTTGTTCCGTTTTTATGAGATCATTGAATAAAAAATCTCGTCTATTCTATATATTACATTGAGTAAATGTTTCACAATTTCTTCTCGAGGCCATGTGGCGTGATATAAATTTGATCATGTTTCTTCTTTCAGCATGCCCCTGTTATTTGCCACTGCAGCTGGGCATTTTTCTTTTTTATTTTCGGGGATCATGGAGTAATGTTGTTTCTTGCGAAAAAGAGGTATATCCAACAAGGGTTAAGATGTCAATCTTTGGTTGCATTGATTTGGAAGTCATACATAGGCCTGACGGTGAGATTGAAGCTTTGCGGTAGAGTCTTGAGGTGGTTAGAAAGACGCATTCGTCCATGTACATGACAAGAAGTGCGTTGTCTTATCGGACATTGAGCAGCGTAATCTTGTAACACAAAATCTGACAACTGGGTGTTTGATTAAACGCATAAGAATGCGAGGACTACTCGATCATGCAAGAAGGTAGCCCGAAGAATTGCACAGTAAGTCGGGTTCCCATGGATGGCATAGTTGTAATTACAAATATAGGGTTTCGTTTCTGGAGTCTATATAAACCACCATCCACGCACTGGCGATTCAGAAATCCCCCCCCTCTACCGCCTCCTCTCTCTGGGCTTACGCCCTGCGTCCGTCGGTCCCGACCTCCTTTGCTATTTTCTGTTTTCTCTTCTGACCCAGAAGCAAGCCAATTTGCAGAGCAAAAGCGTCGACTAGAAAGTGGCGTTATTTGCCTTGAAGGTTGGCAACATCAACTTTGCGATTCTCCGTGCCTGTCGAATGACAATCTCGTTTTGACATCGGCCTCGAACAAGTCGCTACATTCTCTTTCTTTCTTCTGAAATTTCCACCTTGCTTAAGCTCGTTGCGTCCATGGGCTAGTTATCATATGAACATCCTCTAATATAAATGAACCCAATCGTAGAAGAAATGATCTGTAGTAGCTCTTCAACAATCTCAGCTGAGAGCTGGACTTGTAGAGGGGAAAGAAGAATGACGTAAAACCACTTTACTACATGGAGTCCTTATCCCAGCTCCTTCGTGCTCAGATTCTTTTCTCCCAACTTCTCTCTGTTTTTCACCCTCAAGCATTCATTTTCTTCTCATGTCAAAAATCCCATGCAGGCTACAGCAGCGCCAACCCACCACTTCAAACCAGCAAGAGCCAGCCTGGTTATTAATTTCTCTATAGATAAACCTAACCCTGTTGTACCAGAAACTAAGAAATAGATTCAAAGCACACCACGCTACCCACTCTAATATCCAAAAACTACCCATTAAATAATCCCACAAGTAAATTATACAGTAATCGAACAGATCTTGGGAATTGTTTTAACTACGAGTCATGTATAGAGAGACCAGGACTCTAGGCCTCGTCGTCAAGTGTACCTCAACTGGTTGGGTGTAATGTCGGAGGTGGAGTTGACACAGTCTCTAGTTACCAATTGGATATTCATTGAAAACTCTTCTGTATTGAACTTGAATGACTTGATGAAACTGTTGGTTTATATGAATAATACTCTAAATTCTTCAGACATCAGTACGTTTACCGGAGGCAGTGCCTTGCGCAGTAGCTGATGTTGAATATAGTGACGCGAAGAGAAAAAGGGGGAGAAAACCCAAGCAAGTAATAAGACAGGAAAGAAACAATTAGATGGCCAAAGAGTAGATACCAGTAACGAGCCATGACGATTGCGGGTAGATAAAGCCATTGTTCTCTTCAAGATTAAAATCAAACTATCATATGGTTTGTTTGAAGAGCGTCTTTTAAGAAGATAAAATAGAAAAAACAAATATGAAATAATCCTAACCAGAACCATGTCGACTGCCTCAACCATCCAATAACACTTGCAATTAGGTCGAAGAGAAAGTCATCCCACCTCCAAGTGGCAAGTCCAGGAGAGCAGAGTAACTTTATATCACCAACAAATTTATTATCCAATTATGATCCTTCCTATTAACAGAACCAAACCCATAAAACACTCCAATATGCTATTGCTTGGTTTCACCTTTCAAAACCCTCGCCTCTGTTGCTATTTTGGCAAGGATAAACAGCTGCTGCTATTTTCCCCCTAGTGTTGAACTTTGTAGCTATCATAGGCCGAACATCTTCCACTCCTGTCAAGCTCTCCAAGAATGGGAGCAATAGCAGCAGCTCCTTGTCTAAACGATCATCGAACCAGCTCTCTATTGGTATCCCGTTGTCCACTTGGTATCCAAAAGCCTGTAACAGAGTACAACCAGTCAGACCTTCCAAGCCTTTAATACCGTAACATAAGTATGTACCCATTTCATGCGTGCCCATGCCCTTGCGCCTTCACGTTTATCTAAACTGTGTCACAGGCAATTCTTACAGTATCAAAAATAAGAAACAAAATTAAAAACACGTTATTACCTGCGGTGAGTTGTCAACTATGATAACATGTGCCAAATCACGACCAAGAATGGATAAATCTTTCAGGTAATTCCCATCAACAAAAACACATGATTCACGGAAGATGCGATGTCTAAAGGTTTTTCTCTTTGGATCAAGAACATTTAAAAGCTGCTCCGCATAAATGCTTTGACTAGCAGTAAATATAATAATCTCAAAAAGACCAGAAACCCTCTCCATAAAATCCTTAAGATAAGGGCGACATCGAACATAAACTGTATGCTCCTGGAGATTAAAATTGACAGGAAAAGTAAAGTCTGCATCAACACAAGGCTCCAGAGTGGAATGCACCAAAGTCTCTGCATGTTTAAAACCTATGGTTTTAGAGTAATGGAAAGAAAGTATATAACTTAGAGTAATACTTAGTAAAATAAAGGTGTGCCTGACAAATTATAGTTAAGCTATCGGGTCTAAAATGAAGTGTGCATTCTGTTGATTTTTCACAATTTCTTGTAGAATAACGGTAATATAAAATCCACCTAATGAAAATATATGCTCACAGGAATCTATACTGGTACTACAACACCATACTTGAAATTCAAACCTATCTTTCAGGATTTTAAAAAAGATTACCATCCAAGTCTAAAACAAGAGTAGTGGGAGGGCAGCTCCGCGTTTGTTTGGGCAGAAGCAGTGGACGATAAGTTGGGACTACTGCAGCCAGATCTGGCAAGTTCTTGATGAAGAAATAAGGATCAAAATCATCAAACTCTTCATCTTCATCCTCCTGCATGTATCCTTCAGTAGAAAGGTGATTTTGATCATGCTCATCAACACATTCGAGCTTAGAGTTTTTCATAGCCAGATATATGGCTGAGACTTCAGATGATAAAGCTTCTCCCTCTAATTCTGCTAGACCATACAGTATACATCATTTTTCACTTTAAGGTAAACCATCAAATAATCAGAACCCACGATTATAATGCTATACATACAAAAGCTTTAATTACCAGAAAACGTCACTCCGATTGAAGCCAGTGTGGAATCTCCAATATTCATTTCTTGCCCGATAATCAACTTAGAAGTGTGTTGGCTGGCATCATTATCAAACTCTTCATGCATTAATCCACTATCTCCATGGAACTTCTGATCTTCACTCTGAAAGAACTTAATGAATGCAACTAGAAGAAAACAAAGGATAAAACCACGGTAATAACATAAGAATGTAAAAGCAAATGATAAAGCTAAGTAATCCAACTATTATTTGAAAACAATTTCTATCTACCTCCCTCAGGCATATCTGCTTCAGCGTGTTTAGACATGTGAAAAGAAGGAGAAAATATAGATTCAGAACCCGCATGAGATAATTCATGATGATAACCCTGCAATGCAAAGTATGAAATAGGCTAAAATGAAATGAGTGCGTCCGCAACATTCAAGTGCATGTGACAGAGAAACATATACCTTACAAGACACAGCTTTAGTTGCCTCAGGATCTAAACAACCACCAGGAGTCTCATCTCTTAATGAACAATACTTATTAGATTCAACACTCTTTGTTCGACACGCTTCAGCTGAAAATTATTATCAATGATCACACTTAAATTTGCTGAAACTCAGACACTACAATTAGGAACAAAATGAAAGACAGGTCGTAATTCAAATATTTGCCAGAGGTAATAGCAAGCTGAGTTATTTTACCAAAACACTTTGTAATGACAGAATCATATAGCCTTTTCCAGCACCAACAAATTGATTACAAACACTAATTAATTATGAGTTATACAAGTATCCTATCACAGTTGTTGATGGATGGATAATTTCATCTATGAAAAATTTAACAATCATAAATTTACGTTCACTGAAAAAAAATCTAGAAATTATTCCAGACTAACAAAAGGAAAAAATTTCGGACAGAGCCTCAGACAGAGTTAATTTAATTTGTTAATTGCTAAAAATCAATAAAAAATTTTCTAGAGACGAATTAAATAACACACTCCATCAAACATACAAAGAATTCCATGCTCAAGCGAAAAAAGGTAGTACATATGAAATAGCACCTCTCGGTATACACTTGCTACTCTGCTGTTAGAGATAGGTAGTCACAAATGATCGTAAAGGATTAGAATTATTAAAAGTTTTTTTGTAAAGATTTATACAGATTATAAAGGAGAATAGCTTAATAGACTTAACTATTAAATGAGTATAAAAACTTACCACGACAGTGTTTTCTAGCTGACGATGCAATTATTTCCGATACATTTTTCTCTGAGACTTGTGAACTCTGTGGAACCTTCTTTTGAGCTCTTGAGACCTTGGAATCAGCAAGTTCTCGTGAACTATTTCTTCCAGAATTTTTCTTTTTTGTCTGCATCTTCCAGGTTGATAATTCTAATCTTAGGACAATTTCAACTATGCTCCCACAGCAAATTAACGGATATGAACCTAAACTGAAAAAAATAAAACATAAAAAAGACAATAATACTGTAACAAGGGATTGTGAACTGCTACTCAGAAACAAAATTCAAAGTTTGAGTGTGTTGTTTATGCAGTATCCAATGGTTTACATTAATAAGATAAAAAAAATTCAGATGTCCAGTTCCCTGCCATAGATCAGTGGCTATCAGTCGAAGAGAGAAACATGTAGAAAAATGGAGACATTGCTTACAGCTCAAGGGCAGCCTCCTAATGATAAAAGAGTAGCCTCACAGAAACATAATGGAATCATGGAGGCCAGTCCCGAGTCTGGAAAATTGTTCATTCTGAAATCTCGTCGTGTAGATTCAAAACTCTAAAGATCCCGAAACTGAACCAAAAACAGCTCTTTGACACTTAAATAACGCTAAGCCAAAAAACCATAAATTGAAATAAATAAATAAAGTGTCAATGTTGTAGAAAAATGATTCAAAACACGATCAACGACCTTCATTCTGATGGATTAAATATCAAAATCCTGAATATCTAGCACGGAAACAGTTGAGTATTATTTCTTCTGCGCCACAAAGAATTACGTAAAGAGCAGAGGACAAACAAACCAGAAAACCCTAAGGGAAGAGCAGAGCACGAAAAAGAAAAATAGAGCAGAAAGAAAAACAAAAAGCGGAAGCGGAAGTAGAAAGCAACAAGGGCCAAATCAATTAATAGGAGTATCAAAGTAAAGGAAAGAAAATCAGAAAGTGAAAACAGAAGCAGAGTGAGACAGGAAAGAAGGGAAACAAGAGAACAAGTAGGTTGAGAGACGTACCGAAGAGTGAGCAACAGAGTAGAAGGTGGAGGAAGCGGAACCCTAGAAGCAGCGCAGGAGAGGAAGAAAGAGGGAGTGGGGTTCGATGATTTTCCCTCCAATCGAAGAGAAAAGAGAGGGAAAACGAAGAGGGATCGAAAATTACATCGCCTGAACAAAAGGGGCGGTCGGATAATTAAATAAAGTTGAAAACGCTCAAACTTGGAGGACTTGTTTTGAATAAAATTAGCGCGCTTGGCGCGTACGGAATACCAATACTCGCCGCATATGACAGCCACGTGGTGGATGGGGAGATCGGAGGGACGAAATGAGGCATCCGGGTTCGCGGCTGGCCTAGGGAGTGGGACAGAACACGTAGTTGTGGTGTCCTGTGATTATTTTAGATTTAGAAAGACGGGTCGTACTATCTAGGAGGAGAAAAAATAACAAGTTTCAAATGCATGGATCACAGTTATGAGGATGTAACGCAAGTAAAATGCTACATGTTACGAGAATTCCAAACGAGATTGACACCAAAACCCTTGTCTCAGCTCCAGAGTAGTCTCATTTGGGAGGAACATGAGACTTGGTCATTCCCACCCATGCAACGATCCCCGCCGCCAGTATTATCCATCCCAGCACGTCGTATTTCAAATCCGAGCTCTTCTTCTTCTTTGAGCTCTGCATTCACACAATTCAATCCTACTTCATCCAACGCATACTTCACTCAACAAAAAACTGATCTAATCCCACCAAACTACACCTAGCCCCATACATTGCATATAATAATATCAAACTCAATATCACTATAACATCCCTTTCCTCAAATCATCTAATATATATTTTACCAAAATACCTAACTTATTCGTTGCAAGTCTTACAGAATTCCTATTCGAGGCAGAATCATATTTTTAGAAGTGCACAGGGAGATATGAATAAATAGACACAACAAGAGCACCCTACCCAAACTCATGCGAGGCGTTATAATAAACATATTGCTATGATAAATTAACCTTTGGAATTGAAGAAGCAGATGCAGGAGTAGCCGATGGTTGGCCAGCGATCTGTTGATCAAGCCCATGCTTATGTAACTCCGAGTGAAACTCTGGTGCCTGAGTAAGCAGGGCATATTAACTTCAATATAACTAAAGGAGTAAATATTCCCATTTCAAACTACTGCAAATGCAAAATAAAGAATGAAGAAACTATATTCAGCGTTATTTAATTATAAAATAATAAACAGTGGCTATCCAAGATCCCCATTGAATTGGCCGATGAATTCTAATGTGAGCGTCTGTACAGAAACCAAAGCAACTGTTGAAGCTTGCTGTTTACTCGCGCCTAGTGAAAATTTCCACACCATATACATGCATCATATGAGTAAAAGCAAATCTATTACATGCAGGCTCCCCTTGAGAACCTGGGCCCTTCAAAGACCAAATAGTAAAGTGATAACTATGGCCCAACAACATGGAGACACCTTGTTGCTGGGGTAATCACATTCTTTAGTGCTATGAAACGTGCATATTTCCAGGGGAAAAACATAACATGCCTGTTCATGTGTTTAAACATAACTTTTAAAGTCACTTAACTTGCACAAAGAGATAACAACTGGTACAAATAAACTTATGACAATTGTATGTACGACCACATTGCTAAAAATATTCAAACAAAGCAACCATAACAAATG
This sequence comes from Begonia fuchsioides, assembly GCA_003255005.1. Taxonomy (NCBI): domain Eukaryota; kingdom Viridiplantae; phylum Streptophyta; class Magnoliopsida; order Cucurbitales; family Begoniaceae; genus Begonia; species Begonia fuchsioides. The sequence continues at coordinate 58,022 of QAOC01033303.1, forward strand.
AATTTGAAACACAAGGACATCTTCAAATCATAAAGTAATTACCTTTGCTGTGACTTCCAAAGACTTGAGATAGAGTTCATTAGTGGGATCCTACAGCAGAAAAATACAATGTCAATCTTCTTTCATGTTTGAAAAGACAGAATGATTATGCTTAAACCAAAAAAGATTAAGAAATTACCCCATCAACAGCTTTCTGGAAGCATTCATGTGCTTTATCAAAATAAAGCTTTGCCTCTTCGGGATTAGGCGTTAGAAATGCATGAGAGGTGTGAGCATTTCCCAGACACCATAAGGCTTCATGCTTGAGGGGGTTGATTTGCAAAGCTTCCTCCAGCTTCAGCTCAGCATCTACATTATTCATATCAGTAGCTATAACATGATAAAGTTGAGACTGAAAGAGATGGCTCCTAAAGTACACTACGACACCACAGCGGGAAAATATACGCTAGGTAAGAAAAACCATAAACCTTTGATCATAGCCTTGGAGTCTGCAACATTTTGGAACTGAGACAATTCGAGCAATGCTCCTCCCCACTTGAATAGATTCTGAGGAACATCGACAAATAATGATATGAAAAAACATTCATAAAAAAATGCAACAAAGAAATCTCAGTCATCAAGGCGTGCAAATAACTGTTGGCATCATTTCTGAAATAGAGGTGGATATCAAGCATCCGAGGATGTAGGGTAAGTTAAAAAAGTATCAAAGGAGAGCTAATTGAATGGATGCAACGAGAGTAAAGCAGGAACATGATAGTATTAAAGGATAATGAACGAAGAAAAAGATAAAAGATGCGAACATCGGCGTCAAGAGGGTCCTTGGCATAGTTAACTTCGGCAACTTGTCTGGTGTGTTCGAACAGGAGGAGGCGATCGAAATCTTCCTGAGAAAACTCCATCAAAGTATGCTCCCAATCTTTGTGCAATGAATGGATACGAGTGACAGCGAGACGGCAGTCGGCAAGAAGCGGAGGAAGCCGAGAAGAAAGAGTGGAAAAGAATGGAAGGCTGGTTTTGTCGCTTCTGGCAAGCCAGAGAAAACAGCCCAGCCCAGCCCAGCCCAGCCCAGCCCAGCCCAGCCCAGCCCAGCCCAGCCCAGCCCAGCCCAGAGGACACCTAAGCCCATCAAGCTCTTGGCAATGGCGGGAAAGGTCTCAAATCTGCGAAATCGAACCGCCTTTTCAGTGGATGAGTAGAAAAACTCCGATCTCAGAAGCAGATAACCAGTTTAGGGCGTTCATCTTACGAATGGATGAGCAGGAGGAAAGTGATGGTATTCATTTCCGACCGGAGCTGCCGACAGGAAGAGTGAAGAAGATTATGAAGCTGGACAAGGACATCGACAAAGTTAACTCTGAGGCCCTGTTCCTAGTTTCATGCTCCGCTCACCTCTTCCTCGAGTTTCTGGCTCAATCATCTGCCGCGGTTGCGGCTGAGAAGAAACGAAAGAGTGTAAAGCTGGAGCATATTAGAAGCGCCGTTAAAAGACATCGCCCCACCTGCGATTTTCTCCTTCATTCGCTTCCTCTCCCCTCAGATGATGCGGCGACCAATCGGGGCCGTCCTCCGAAAACAAATCAGGACGGCCGTCCGAATACCACCCCTGATGAAGCTGGCTCTCTTGGCTCACGTCGGATTGATGATTTCTTCAGTAAGCCTCTACAAAAGTGAGCATGAAAGAATTTTCAGCATTCTCAGATGATTACAAAAAAAAAAGCTTTTGGCTAGAACATTGTGTAGCGTTTGATGTTGTTCTACTTGCCGTCGGATCTAGTTGCAGAGAAGAGTCAACAGGAGAAATTCAGTAGTGGCTTTATATTTGTGTCATCCCAATGAACGTGCAGGGGATTTGGATCAAGTAATTGAGCTTCGATTTCTGATACAAGTGGAAGAGTCAGATGAGAAGTTGTGTTCCATCCTCCGTGTTCTAGGCTATAGATTGTGCATTTACCTTCCATAAGATTGAAGCTGTTGTTGAATCGACAGCAAGTTTGGTCATGCTATGTTTAGCAATGCTTGATAATTACTGTGTGTTCTTAAAAAATTAAGACGCTGATGGTCATCTGTATCCATCTTGTATCTCACTCCAACTCAAGCTGCCACTGCACTCGACCCTGCTGCTTCTTGCAGAGATTATCATCCTCCCCATGGCCATGCTCCCATAGTTGCTCATATATAAACACATAAATACACACCTCCATTCTCTACAAACAAGTGTAACAAAACCATCGACTTCATCTAGCACACAGATTTTCTTCCTCATAATACGCCCATGAACTAAGAATGTCAACAATCTACGTGTATGCCCCAATCTACCAGGGGTTACAATTATGAATTGGCTAGAATTCGTGTTACATCCTAGAAAAAATTGGTGAGTATAATACTTGCAAACATGGATGTGCAGAAATCAAACCTCAAAATGGATCTCAATGGAAGGCACTCGCCATCATTTTCTTCTTTGCCACCAGTCTGGAATTTTCAGACGATTTCTTCTATGCAAGCCGAGTTTCACCTTGGGAAGCTTGTGATTCACCTGTCTCCACAACATGTTCACCGCATCTTCCTTTCTCGGGGGATACTGGAACTCGAAATGATGAGACATGTTTTTAAGCCTTCCCCACATCTGGATCCACCTCTCCTTTGGAAATTTCCTGAGTTTATCAACCATGTACCCAGGTTCCAATGCCTCATTGAAGGAGAAAAACAACGAGAACTCAGCATAGTCTATCTCAGACTCGTATGGCAGCTCAATTCGATCACTCACAATGACTGGAACACAGTGACTCACTATCGCATCAAACAGGCGACATGACGATGGAGTGTCTCCTGCTGGATGCAGACAGAACTTTGACGAACGCATACCTCGAGAAGACTGGTTATATCCAATAGAAATAAGATAGTTAGATTAACTTGAAATCAAGTAACCGCAAAACATTTTTTGAACAAATAAAGCTCACTATATTGTATACGCACCACTCACTACATTCAAGCAAGTTTTTACATCACGGGGGGGTTTATTTTATCAAGTATATGACAGAGGGTAACGTCCTCCATTAATTTGAGAAGAGCATCATAAACTACAAACATTACCCCTTATAGATTTAGCACTTCAAATAGACTAAGACCAACAAAAAGAGCATGACAAGATCAAATCTTATCGAGCCAAGAGAATTTCATCAGTAAAATTTACCATCATTAATCTATACAATTCCTTACCGCTTCAATGCTTTCTGTTGATGCAGCACTCCTTTCATAATGAACATCGTCATATCCAGCCAAAATTTTTGCAAGTTTAACACGGATAATGCCCTCCTGTGGGAGCAGGAAAAAATCATGTTCTAAAACACTAAATGAAGTTCAGAGTATTCAATGAGTCAAAGAATTCTCAAGTAAACTTACATCTTTTCTGAAGGTCCTCCCTTGAAAGAACAAAAGTGTTGTGCGAGATTCATACGGGTCTTGCTGATCATCGTCAACAAAAGAATTCACCACATGTACATATGGTGAGACCACATCCTTTTCAAGATTGGACATGGTTTTTGGATAGCGACCAAAATCGACAACAATTAGAATTGAGGCATTGACATGTTGTCGAAGAAACCTAAAAGCATTTGGGTGGGTCAAAGGAATAACGTGGTCTCTTCCTCCAGACCTATGCCAAAACTTAGACTCTTGCAAGATTTTCAGTAAATCAATCTGGAACAGAAAGCAAGCAAAAATAAACCATTTTATCAAAATCACAAGAGACAGTGGCTCGTTCATCATGTTGAGTAATATCGTTCCACTTTGGGGCAATTGATGTAAAGAAGTGTGTTTTCATGGATATTCTTAAATGAAATAGTAGGAAAACAGTCTCTAAAGTCAGAGAAGCCCAAGATGAAATGTCATTTATTCAAGTACCTGCAATTGGTGATCAATCTCAGTAGCTGGGTCAGTCATATTATGACCGTGCGTGTTGAAACTCAAGGAAGAGAAGAAAGGGACGAAAAAAACATCGGCCACTTCGGGATCCAAAACTCTCACAGCCTCTCTCCCAGCACCACTCTCATCGGCGGGGGACAAAAGCGAGCCCATCATCCAGTACTCCACGCTGTGCTGCTTCTTGAGGCCGGAATATTTGGGCCAAGGCGGCCAGGTTGAGACCGTGACTGGATTATGGAAGGGGTTTCTACGGTTAAGCATTGCGACGTTGAAACGAGGGGGGAGATCGTACATAAAAACTCTGAGGGGAGGGTCAGGTGGAGCACAAACAGAAGGTAATTGGGAGGAGGAGAAGAAGTATGATCTGGGGTCAATGGTGCCGACGAATACGGAAAAAGAGAATAGGAGAAGGATGAAGAAAATGAAAAAGAGAATGGATTTGGCGTACATTGTAACACCTAACAAAAGGGTATAGCGGAGAGGGAGAAGAAGAACCTTCCTATGGCTTCTGGCGGTTGAGGTGTCGGAATTGAGAAGGTTGAGCGGGACAAGGCATTTGCAGCACAAACCACACCAATCCCTAACGCTATGCAACGCGCGTCTTTATTCTTCTTCCTTCACGCACCCACGTCTTTCTGAATCTGCGCGCCCAACAAAAAGAAGGTTCAGTGAATCTGGCAGGCCCAAAATAGGATGGGTAGCTCCGAACTCAGCTTGAAAGCTCACTTCACCATGACCAAACTCATCAGTAATCACTGACGAAGCCCAACCACTGCCCTGGTTTGCTCTCGTGGGGTCGTCTCCCCAGACGACATGGGACTCCTCGTATCATTCAACGACAAAAACGCGAAACAGATTCCTACCCTTTCTAGTTTCTACCTCCCATAATCACATCCTATTATACGTTGGGAGACGGAGAGGAAGTGCGAGCGAGAGCCAATATGGTGTTGGGGTTGAGCGCCGATGATGTTTCTAGATTCAAATTGCTGGCTTGCTTAATCCTCATGTTCACGTTTATGTCCAATGTGGTCTACAATGTCCTGCATCTCAACTCCATAAACCCCTCGGATTAAACGCCCCTCCCAACCTTTTCTCCGAAGCTAGAGCTCTTGAACATGTTCGGGTTCTCACCAAGAAGATCAACAGCCGCCAAGTTAGTCAACTTCCTTTGCGATGCCCATCTATCTCAATTTACTATCTCAACTTTGTCACGAAAGCATGAATAACAAAAAAAAAAAAAAATCTCTCTTTTTTGCTCCCCAAATCCTAAAATATCATTCTACATTCAACTTCTCCTGCTCTTTCTGCAGGGAAATAATTTAACTCCTCTTATGGAGGTCTCCCCTATGTGGGAGAAAGAAAAAAAGCATACTGTTTTTTTGTCGAGTTAGCTTGTTGTTATGATTGTAGGAGGGACGTCCTGGTTTGAGAGAAGATGCTCTCTATATCGAAGGCCAGCTGGAGATGATATAAGACATCGCCGGATCCAAATTAAGATCAGCGCGATTGATACTGAAATTCAATAAGCGGCGCTGTTTTGATGGCATTTCAATTCTGTAGCTTCCATCATGGTTACACATGCACATATTCTTGAATTTCTCGCTTTATTAAAGCTTTAGTTGCAAAATTGTTGACCGTGCAGGATTGAGATTGGGGAGATGGTCGTTAATGGATCTTTTAATATGTTGTTTTTGGGTCACGGCATATCGCTTGGTTACAGAAACCACACAAATATCGTAATGAGGTGACTGGAGTCTTTGTATTATTTTGTTTAATCTAGATCTAACTTCCTGCTTTGTCAGCTTCAATTCTCTCGTCACTTACTCCTGAAATTTGAGGGTGAAGTCCCTTTGACAATCTCCAACTAATAATACTATAGATTTGGGTTGACTTATGACTAACGTATTAGTGGAATAGGTAGTAAAACTTTCTCAGATCTTATTTATCTCAATAGTAGCGTTTATTTGATGATAGGATGTCATCGGTGGAATCAGATGACACTGATCCGTCAGTTCTAGTAAACGGCCATTATGATAGTCCTCTGGGTTCCCCTGGTGCTGGTGACTGTGGCAGTTGCGTTGGTGTGCATAATAAACTTCTCTCTAGTATATTTATTAGCTTTGGTCTCTATTACAGCACGATTCCTTTTCTTCCTTTCAGCAACGATGCTAGAACTAGCAAGACATACCGTGTAATCTGTTTTCTTTGATTACTTGTCATGTATCATGGTATATTTTTGAATATTTCGTACATGGTTCATTAAATTTAAATAATAGAAATGATGCAAATCATGGGTCACGATCCTCAGGTATTTTATTCTAGGACAGTGGCTCTGGTCTTTCACAGTATTCCACTTCTTATCTTTCTTGCAATGCCATTTTGTCTGTGGTTACAACGATCATACACATCTTCATGGCTTCTGATCTATTTTGATTTTATCAGAGGTAAAATGAAAACTCTCAATGTACTGATTTCTATTTTATTTATGTCGTTATGTCGACAATTTTTGTAACATTATTAGTTGAGGACTCAGTCTAATTTTGATTATTGTAATCATCGTTTAGCATCTGTGTTTCGGGATGGTTGTTCCATGCATGTAGGATGGTACTTGCAATTATCTTGCCAATTGTTGTTTCCATCGTTAATTTAAAATTCTCCAGTCATGCAATGGCTTGGTGAGTATAATGTTTTCCTTCATAGTCCTGCAATTTGTTAACCTATTTCTTCTTATTAGAAACTTCAAGTTAATGATATAAGTAGTCAGAAAAAAAGAGAGAATGATCATGAAAATGTGATATTGAATTTGAATTCCTAGAAGTTTGAGACCTCATCCAGGATTCTCTACAATAATGCATATCTTGCAACCAAACGCATGTCAGAAGCTGCGCTGGAGACTTTCTGTGATTTAGGAAATTAAAAAATATATGAACAGAAAATTATTTTTCAAATTATCGTCAAAAGGGAATAATTGCTACAATGATAACGTTGTCGGGGCATGTGGTAGGAATTGGACTTACTTTTTTGAATGGACTTGTACTGAAGATGGTATGGTGGTCGGATTAACACAATCATTGAACGGACAAGGTATCTCCATGATCATGAACTTGAATTTTATAAACATTATGAAACCTTATCCAAATTTATGTTCCTCTTGATTGAGGTTGCTCTCATTCAAATTATAATTGTAGTTGTTAAATTTACACTCCATAGTTGGTGGAGAGATGGGTTAGTATGAGGTATCTTTGAAAGTAATGAAGATTGGTACAACTTCATATCTTTTAGAATTGTCTCATGATTAACGTTAGTAGACTAGGTTGATAAGTTTCTGGTGTTATCGTATTGATCTATTTGCATTTAAATTTCACTCAGTTTTGAAAATGATGGAGCATATGCAAAATTAATGTTGACATCAAATGCAGGTTTTCTAGTCCACAGCTGGCTTTCGTCATGTTAATTCCATCCTCATTGATTGGCTTTCTGATTCCAATAATTTTTTGGAGGTCATTTTGTCTCTCTCAAGATGGTTCAGCTCTCAAGACATCAAAGGAGGTGCAATTTTGTTTTTCAGACCTTTTCATGGATTGATGATGATTCTATCCTGTAAGTCATTTATTTTTATATGAGTTGTCGGTCTTTACACGTCACATGATTTGCAATCCTAGTATAGATTGTTGCCTTTGTAACATAATCATTATTTCTAGTAAAAATTTGGCATATATGCTCAAAAACTTATACGAGGCTTGAAAGAAAAAAAATGAAATAAAAGTCGATGATTTATCATTTGTATATTAGTCTTGAGAGACTTCATTTCACCTCTGCTTGTATCTCTTTTTCTTTGAGCATTTAATCTGATCGAATGCTTAACCTGAAATTGAATCTCACAGGGATTATGTGATGAAGGTTTTAGAGAGCATTTGGATTTTATGCCATTTTAAAGATGGTACGTTGACTGTTTAGTATCACCACACCATTATCTGAAAGTGATTGAAAAGCAATGCAAGGAGGATGGTTTCGTCTTTTGGTTTCCCTAAGTCATAAAATCTTTCAATAGCTGAAACAACTTCAGACTGAAAACGGGCTTATCTTTTGGCTAGGTTGAGTGGTGGCTTCTTGACTTTTTGCATCTGCCTCTATGATTATTGCTTGGATATTTTATTCATTAGCAATCAAATGTTGGTGTAGACAGTCACTCAGGTTGGATTTTATTTTTTTCAGTCAATCATGTGTCTAGATTATTCCAAAAACTCAAATTCTAATGAAAGAGTATTGATAAAAGCATCAATTCTCAGGTTGACTGCATATTAAGCGATACCTTTGGTTCCGTTCGTTGCATATTCTGTGTACTTTGGTGGGTTTCTTGCCCAATTTATAATTGAAAAGATGGGAATGATGTTAGTTTCTCTCAAAGTTACTTAATTGTTTTGTTTGCAATTCTCAGTGAATTATGTCTAGCTGTTCAGTCACCCTCAAAATCCTTCAAAGCAAGCTATTTGCTATGACGATGTTGTCAACTCATTCTCATCTTTAGTTTTGAATGGCCAAAATTTGCCATTTTTTTCATTACAGTCATTGCATGAGAAATAAATGCCTTCATAGTATCCCTCAATCATCTCTTTCATGACAGTTATTTGGAAGATCTTTGGCAGGATATTGAATTGACATTACAAGCATCATCGTTATAGGGTATTTTGTACCTGATGTTGTAGTGCATGCAGATGGATGAAGTGAATTGATTATTTCTTTTATACTCTTTGCATGCAATTTTGATTAACTCCAGTTCGATGGAGGAGATTTGGGTGACCCTCATTAACGTAACAGGCCCTCTATCTAGCTGGTCGTTCGCAGACAACAGGCTTCCAGGTAAGAATTCTCTCGGTGAGTCGCATCTTTCTTGTTTGGTGGGCTTATTGTGCCAATTTATGGAATATGCAGGCTAGCAGCTGGGAAGAATTGAGGATCGATGTGGCAGTGCTGGGCCAACGGGTGAGCGATGAAGTGAAGAGACTAATTCCGGCATGGGTTGATGTCGTTGCATGCGCCAGCTTTATGTCACTTTAACCACCTGATCACATTCTTGTGCTCGTTGCACTCCCTTTTATTTTCGATCTTGCTCGCGGCTTCTGTTTTCCAGTCTAAGATTTGGAGGTTGTGGTTGAAACATAAGAGTCGTGGTGTGATTTTTCTTAATTGAATCATAAAATTACCTTCTTTCAGCATTGCGGGGACTAATGAACACGGTGGGACCTGTAATTTCTTTCTAATCTAAACCAGAGCGTGTGTTATGTGTTTAGCGTTAATATAATTTACTGTGTTTAATTGTATTCAACATTGTTGCGGGGTGATACGATGCGGCAACAAATTATTCTGAAAAAAACGACTACCGTTTTATTATCTTATATCATGGCATCGCAATTTGACAGAATAAATGGTCATGCCACCCACCCAAAAGAAGAACGGTGGCAATATACAATTAATTAACGAATAAACAATTAGACATAAGTGGGCTAGGGTTTTCGCCTCAACAGTGGGGTTGGGGGTATATAAGGCACCAACTCGCGGCTTCTTTCCCAGTGGCCGAAACGTCTCCGGCTTCCATGAAAATCCATCTGCTCTCCCGTCTTATTTTCTCCCTTTCTTGGATCATGCTTCATTTTTTACTACTTGTGTGTGACCTAATGTGTAAAGTGGAGTGCCTTTCTTTTGCGCTGCCAATCTCAGGCGCGCAAAGTATTCGACTTTGTCATCGGATGAAGCTTGATGTTGTTTTTTGCCCCTGATGCAACTCTTCGAACTTGTCTGTATGGTATCGTGTTGTGATTACTAGACCCGCTGTTGAGAAAAGATTTTGAATTTCGGGTTTCATGCACTGCAAGGGGCTAAACCCTGCCCCACCCACTAGTGGTTGGGTGCTCAGGAATGAACAGTCCCTAATATTGATATTCGGTGTTCACCCATCACTTTGTCAGCTGTCACTTGGTTACGTGCTGATCATTAATCGGGTGGAACATTAGAGTTTGTTCTTCTTTAAGCTCTCCTGGCTTCTTGTTTTGATGCTTGTTTTGCGACTTTATTGAATTGATTTTATGATTTTAGAGGCGAAACAAGGGTGCTGATCTTTGAGCATTGGTTTATGATGACAACACACAAGGCTTGTTTCTCAAAACATTCGCAGTGGCCGCCTGAGAACTTTCGCCTTTGCCAGGCTTGAGAGTTAGTGCTGCCTTATCCTTGGATGTCTGAAACATCAACTCTACTTCTTAACCATTGTTTCTCTAAAAAGAATTGGCAAGAATTTTGAGGGCTACTGCTTCTTTGGATCTTGACTATCTGGTGATGCAGAGAATGATGTTACTTTAGTATATATGATTACTTCCTCCAGATGGTGCGTTGCTGACTGGCATTTTTAGCTCATTTTCAATTGCATCAATCAGCTCCAAGTATGGCCTTGCAAACCATCGAGGAACAAGACTTTAGAGGCAGAAGTTGTGCTCCTCCCATTGATTGTCTTGATGGAGACGATGCTCTAGCATCGACAGCGACGCAATGGAAAATGGGCCTGCAATGGGATTGGTTTCGAGGATGATGTTTTTTGTTTACGCAATTCCAGAACTAGGATACAGATGTACTACATTTCTGCATAAGAATTTAAACTTGCCTCGTTCTCATGTGGCTAATGCAATCAAATTACCTGGTTATAAATGAAATCCGTTTTGTTTGGGTTCAGTGTGGACGATGTGGCATGCAACTCGGAAACTACGATTTCATTTAATTTGGATGAGTTTTAACATGTGCGGCAGCTAAACGGGAAAAGTATTTACACCAGAGTGGCGTGAAAAGAGTTGTTTCTAGTGGCCTTTCATTTCTCATGGACCGACGCATCATCCTCCTCATCCAGCAGGGACTGGTTCACTCCGGTGCTTTTTGGGCTCCAACTTCGGCTCTGCTTGCTGAACACCCATGTCCCCCACCTTGTTCCTGCAAAAAGCATCGACCAAGTAATACCTCCACCATCTGCATTCCAATCTCCTGCGTATAATTCACATACCAATCATCCCTTTCTATTGTTAAAATGAACGTGCCTTACATCGCCTTCTCTTTTCGTTCCTAACGTCCTAAGCTGAAACTCTTCTCTCACCCTAATTTCGTCAACAAGCTGAAAATAGTACTGGTATCTCTCCCAATCGGCTTTAACAATGCATCCTGGTTCTCCTTGGTGCCAGCAATCTTTGAAAGCGCATCTTCCATCTTCGCTTGCACTGAGCCTCCTCCGTATCTGGAAAGCAAAGAAAAAAATTTTAGTTGAAAACAAAAAGAGCAATTTCAATTCCAACACAATCAACAAAGTCAAAACCTCTGGGAAAGCAAGAGGAAGAGATTGCTCAGTCACTTTCAACAAACTAGGCTGGTTGAATCCAGGTGTGTCGGCAAGGTAACCCCCTTCAGATAATGGAAGCAGAGAAACATGACGAGTGAACTGCTTCCCCCTCCCACTTCTCGTCGAGACTTCCCCAACTCGCTGCTCTTGAAACCACTTGCTGCCTGAGATCTGAACAGGTGTAATCAACGGAACAGGGTGTAAAGCTAACTAAATCGAGCACCAAACAAGCTATAGATGCATACAAATACTAGCATAACGTACTGGTTCAAAGGCATTATCACCCTCTGCAGGAGCAGCAGCAGAGTTATGGTTTCTAAGAGCACTAATCAGACTTGATTTCCCAACTCCACTTGGACCAACGATGACAGTTGTTTGATCTCTGAGAATGAATGCTAGGGAATCCAGTCCACTTCTGGTTTCAACACTGCAAAACAGTGGTTCGTATCCCCACTTGTGCAGCATAGATTTCCAGTTCACCATAGTCTGCATATGCCATCAGAGGCAACAACTTTGGAAACTGAAATGCTATAAAGAAAAACAAGGAAGGCTTAAAACAAATTACACCGAGCATAAGATCACAAAGGAGTGCTTTCGTATAGTCCCACCAACTTTAAACAGGCTGAATTCACAGAGACAATACATACATGCACAATGCAATAGCATTTGATAACTCACATTCTAACGCTAATGGACTCGTTTCATTCTACCATAAAACTTTACCTTTTAGTTGAGATGCTCAAAAGAAGTGAAGCAAATCTGTTCAAAGAGAAGTGAAAACAGGAAGTAAACTGGCCTCCTCGTCAACAAGTTCCGACTGGTTGAGAGCAAGAGTGAGTGGAATTTGGGTGGACTCAGCCTCTACAAGAAACCTGATGAGGGAGAAAGGCTCTAGTTTTGGGTTCTCCAACGAGAAGAGGAGGAGTAAATGGTCGACATTGGCCACTTGTGAATCAAGAATCTCAGAGCTTCTCCGGAAGACATTCTCGGTCACGTCTCTCCGATCCACCCAATCAATGGAGCCCAAAACCACCTTGTCCCCCACCAGAACCCTTCTCTTTATCTTCTTCAGCACCGCTTTCACGACGCACAGCAACTCAAGTCCGACTCTCTGACCTTCATCCGCGGAGTTGGAAAGTTGGGAGTGCGCGATGACGCGCATAAAGTTGGCTTGAGCGGCTGCAACAGTTCCAATTGCTCGAGATTCGGAGAGAGGAGAGTTGTGATCAGGAGCGAGAATGGGGGCGAGGGAGGAGAAGTCCTTGAAGGTGTTTCTAGCCCTCAGAATGTTCTTATTGAGAGTAGGTTTGGTAGGGTTTTGGTGCTGCTCGGCGGAGACGGAGAGGCGAGCTGGAAAGTTGCGGAAGAGGTGAGAGGGGAGAAGGAGGTGATGGGGAGGCGGAGTAGAGAAAAGGAAGCTATCGGGATCAGAAGAAATTGGGATTACTCCTCGAATCGGAAGAGATTGGGGGCTCGGCGTCGGAGTCGGAGTGGAAGAGGATAGAAGCTTCCTCTTCTTCAGTTCTTCGGCGGGTGTGGTTGTTATGGTATAAATGGTATTTGAGGATTGGAAGTGGAAAACCAGCGAACCGCCCTGACTCCATCCAGCCAGAGGGCCCCCCATTCCCCAATAAAAGACGACGACTTGACGTAGATTGCAGATAAAGCGGACGACGTATCGAGAAGGTGGCAACTTGTAAAAATTCAGGAAAAAATAAAAAACCCTGGGCAGAGATTAGAGAATGCCTCTTGAAATGGATATGCGCCGTTGTGTTCACGTCACGCATCTTCTTCCTACAGATTCTACGCTCCCCTGTTCAGAAAAGCAGAGCAGAGAAGGTCAACGCAGTTCATGTAATAGGCACGTGTTGTTGGGGAATGGAGATGGATGACAATAATAGTCGGATGATCTCATATCTGAGACCCACCTTTACAACCACCAAGAAACTACGCCAAGCATACCTTATCATCCGCCGTCAACTTAGACCCAACCATCCTCAAACAGCTTCCGAGTAATACACGTTGGTAAATTCTACAATTTTTTTTTGTTTCCGATCATAAAGTTGGTCCATTGATTAGTTTCCTTCCCCGGATTTCTCCATGGCGATGGATCGTCGCATGTCAATGTCATCACATTCTGACCTCCCCCGCTTGGTCGCCAAAATCCTCTATCCAACGCAATAAAAATATGATCATCAAGAATTTTAAAACACAAAAAAGACTGATCCTTGATCTGGGCCACCAGGGGAAGGTAGCATGGCCGCACCTTCCTCGGCGGTAGGGGAAGAAAAATCTCATTCCTCTCTCTCTCTCTCTCTCATACTCTGCCTCCTATTAATCTCTTCTTTTGCCCGCTTAGTCCATACCTTACATTTCACTTGCATTTTATCAGGTATTTTCTTCTTCTGCTTTTGGCTTTATCATTTCATACCGTTTCAGATCTGTCTGCTTCTCTTCATCTCCTTTCACATACGTTTTGCTGCTCTACCTTACTCATGTCGTCTAGATTCATGTTCCTTGTTGTCAAACTTGCTCCTTTTTTTCCTTCTACGTCCGTGATTTATTTTGTTCTTTATCTATTTGTTATCCGATCTGTATCAAAACCACCAAGCACATCATCGCCGGAAAACAAACGGTGCCCCTCAATTTAGAAAAAAAAAAACTACATTTTCTTAGCTGCTTTAGCTTCTAATGGATGACGCTCGAATACTTTCTTTATCTTTTGACTAGGAAGGCTCCATGTTTAATGTTTTAACTTTATTTTAGTTGCCGACGAATCTTGAGGCTAAACATCCATTTTAACGATTGGGTTCAGATCTCTGTTTTTGATCTCGTAATACATTCTTGTATTATGCTAAGGAGTTCCATATTTGCCCAGAACAAGCTTCTGTCAACTTCTCAAGTGATGAAAAATGCTGCATCGAGTCTGTTGACTTCTCAGCATCTTACCCAATCCTTATTGGCACTTTCCCTGCAATTTTGATTGATTGATTACTTTGTGATTTGAAATAAATTCTGTCGTGTGCTTTTTCCATCAGCAAACCAGCGTAGGAGTAATCTTGATTATATTTGTTCTTAGTAAACTCTACTTCTGAAATTTATTTTTTGTTTCATCGATTAAAATTGGCTGTGGGAAAAAATGAAATATGCAAAATGACTTGCATCACTTTAGTATCTCTTTCTCTAGATCAGATCACTACCATGTTCTTTGCATTGGAATATGCCATTAGAAAGAATGATAGAATATTTTTCTAACTGCCTTTTTTATTGTAATTTCTCCCATGATTCTTTCAGAAGTATATTTGCATCAACATGGAAGTCACGGGGGCTAAATGTTGCCAAAATTTTCAGCGTCTAATGATGGTATACCATATGCTTTCCAACTTATATCAATAATAGGATAGTAAGATTTAATATTGGTGACTTCACTTTATGACTGCCTGTTTGATTTGATTTTGGCACTATAATATGCAGATATTTTGGAAATGCTCGGTGGAAGAAAATACAGGTCTATAATCTTGGAAGATGTTTCATACCCTGCGGTATTGAGTAAACATTTGAAGAACAGTTTTTTGACTATGGCTTCTTTGTCGGAGTGGACCGAGCATAGAACTTCATCTGCATTTACTGCACAAGTAATCCGTAATGCAACCCTTTTTATGGATTGGGCGTGTAAGATTCCTATAGGTGATGGATATCACGAGTTTCTATAATTGAACTGCAACAGCTGAGCTCCTTCACCTGACTAGTGCACGGTTTTCACTCTTGGAACAAAAAGATACACAGCTAAATATGTGTTTCTCCAACTTGATCCAGCAAGATCCACTGATTCTTTCAAAAAACAGATGTAATTCTACTTCTCAGATTGATGATTATGAGTTCGGAACTCCGCTCATCCCGGGGCTTCCTGATGATGTGGCAAAGTACTGCTTTGCTATTGTTCCCAGGTCTAATTTTCCTGTAATGGGTGGTGTTTGCAAAAGGTGGAGGTCATTTATTCAAAGCAAGGAATTTATTACTGTGAGAAAATTAGCTGCAATGGTGGAGGAATGGCTTTACTTTTTAACAACGGATGCTGAAGGAACAAAATGCCAGTGGGAAGCTCTTGACTGTTCTGGAAATAAAAACCAGATACTTCCCCCAATGCCTGGTCCAATGAAAGCCGGATTTGGGGTTGTTGTAATCGATGGGAAACTTCTTGTCATGGCTGGTTATTCAGTGATTGATGGAACAGGCTCCGCCTCAGCAGATGTTTATCAATACGATTCTTGCCTTAACAAGTATGCTTCCTGTTGAATGTCTCAATGAATCTTGAATCAAAACAAGTGCTTACTGTGAAAATCTGAATGGCGTTGCGAATTTCTGTTTAAAATGTAATATGAAGCAGCTGTAAATGGCTAGAGGTTGGCTTATAATGATAACTTATGCATAGTAATGTAACTGGTGGCAGGTGGAACAAATTAGCAAGCATGAATGTGGCTCGATATGATTTTGCATGCGCTGAAGTCAATGGCGTAGTTTATGTGATCGGAGGTCGCGGAATGGAAGGCGATAGTGTCTCCAGCTCTGAGGTGTACGATCCAGAAAGGGATGAGTGGAGTGTGATCGAGAGTCCACGACGGCCAAGGTGGGGCTGCTTTGCATGCGGATTTGAGGGAAAGTTGTACGTTATGGGGGGACGGTCAAGCTTCAGGATTGGAAATTCAATCTTTATAGACGTGTACAACCCAAAGAGGCAGAGGTGGGATGAGATGAAAAACGGATGTGTCATGGTCACTGCCCACGCCGCAGTTGGAAAGAAGCTCTTCTGTATGGAGTGGAAGAACCAGCGGAGACTGGCCACTTTTGACTCGGACGACACGTCGTGGAAGATGGTGGCCGTGCCGCGGGGAGGTAGCTCCAGTGTGGGATTCAGATTTGGGAGACTCAAGGGGAAGCTTCTTTTATTTGCAATGGAGGAAGACCTCTCCTACACAACTCTATTGTATGATCCAAACGCAGCTCCGGGCCTGGAGTGGCGCACGAGTGACATCAAGCCATCTGGGGTGTGCTTGTGCTGCGTCACAATCGAGGTGTAGTGTAATCACCTGTATTGCTTTTGTGTTTTTATGGAGACTGTGTTAGGCGTGTGTTCAAGACGCGGAAACTCTGCTTGTGTTTTTGGTTCGATCGAGAAGAAGAATGCATTCGACATCTATTACTCAATGCAAAACTAGAACATTGGTGTTATTCTTTAAAAACAAAGAATGAGCCAAACAAGCATCCGAGAATTCGGATGCACAGTTGATTCCGAATCCAGTCTAGTGTTGAATACCGCAAAAAGCAAACTACTCTGGTGACAGAGCTACTCAAATAGCCAATACATAAAAATATATACATTAATGGTACGTTGTTACACCAAAGAGAAACTCAGAGGCCAAGCTTCTTAGGCTTGAGATAGGTAGAGGACCCCTTCCGCAGTCCTGGTTGCGAGACCTGCTGCTGCTCCTTGGCCTTCCTCTCTCTCTCCTTCACTTTCATTTCTTTCTCAGTCTCTGCTTGAACCTTCCTCAAACTTTCCATCTCCTCCTCCATGGCTGTTTTCTCTTCTTTCTGCCTCTTTTTATGCTCCAACATAGACGTATCAGAGTCCTTGACAGAAAAAAACATGGGCCCCAGCTCAGCTAACCACTGGGGCTCCACCGCCGTCGCACATTGCATGTACTCCTTGCTCGTCAAAATCAACTCGTGATAGACGACATAATCGGGAGTGCAGCCCATGCCGTACAAAGCACTGCTCGGGTGAAGATGGCAGGGCATCCCATTCCGACAGTTGAAGTACTCTCCAACACCTTTCAGTCTTGCAGCATTATGGAAGTAGGCAGAGCAGATTGCCTTTCTAACTACATCAGTATCGGGCCAACATGTTGTGAGTGGGATTTTCAGAGTCTTCAGGATATCGAGAAGCTGTGACCTCACCTCTCTGGCCTTCCTCAAGCCTTTGACGTGCAAAAAATGGTCATTGCACCAATCTCCCCTGTATTGATGCTGCTTCCATTGCTGATAAACATTATACAATGTTAAATGGTCAGATTCCGGAACAAAGAAACGCTCTCGCGCAGCATCACTCTCTTCTGCTCTGTCTTTGGGCCGGAAGAACACTGATGGTACAGAAAGCATAGAAACAATGGTCAACACCTCATCAACACATCCAAGCTCTTCGCCCATCAATAGCATTTTAGCAAGTGGAGGATCCAATGGGAACTCCACCATTTTCCACCCAAGCTCCGTTAAACCCCCCACATTACTGAGAGCACCCAACACCCATAATTGGTACATAGAATTGAGTATGTTATCCTGTGGAGGCGGGTCCATGAAGTCAAAATCTAGCAGGTTCTCCACTTTAAGAGACTTGAGCAACAAGACGACATTTCCAAGATTAGTTCTTTGAATCTCCGGCACAGGGCTTGGAAGCATTTCATTCAAGTAGGCACTTTCTGTATACAATCGATAACATGTACCTGGTCCAGTTCTACCTGCTCGTCCTGCACGCTGATCAGCAGCAGCCCGACTGCAAGGAAACACTTGCAGAGCATCCATGCCCATCCGGGGATTGTACACCTTCATCTTACCATATCCTGTGTCAATCACGTAAAATATTCCATCTACAGTCAAAGATGTCTCGGCAATATTGGTAGCCACTATACATTTACGGGCACCATCTTCAGCCTTTTCAAAAATTTTTGCTTGCAAGTCAGCAGGCAGCTGGGAATATATAGGGAGTATCAAGAGCTTAGGGACCGCTTTAGATGTGGATGAAATGAGCTGTTCCACACGCTCTGCAAGAGCATAACAAGCTGCCTCAATTTCATCTTGGCCAGTCATGAAGATAAGAATGTCGCCAGGAGGGCTGGTAATGTGGATAGACATGGCCTGTTTGACTGCAGCTTCGACATAATCTTCGCATGGAGTCTTGCTGTACAAGATGTTCACAGGAAAGGTTCTCCCAGGGATGTGGAAGATTGGCACACTGAAATAATTATATAAAAATCTTACATTTAGCTTAAAGAAAAACTCCAGAAGTGCAAAAAATAAACGCTAAAGTGAAACAAATATAAAAAAAAAATAATTTCGGCAAAGAGGGAACTAGAAAATTACCTCCCAAAGAAATTAGAAAACTTTTGTGCATTAAGAGTTGCAGACGTCACAATTAACTTAAAATCGCGACGCTGGGCAACAACCTTTTTCAAAATCCCAAAGAGAACATCGGTGCTAAGTGACCTTTCATGAGCTTCATCCATCACAATCACTCTGCCATAAAACAACAATGTAAATAGCTATTTTCAACTATACAAAAACATGGCACAAATTTCAGAAGATTTAAAAAAAATTACCTATATTTTTCTAGGTCAGAATCTTTCAAAGTTTCACGCAAAAGAACCCCATCTGTCATATACTGCAAAATTGAAGATGCAAAACATTAGCCTTGAGAAAACTACAGCTACTCTGGAGTATCTTCTATCAAATGTGCAGAAGAATGACCGCAATACAATTATTCACTTTCTGAGATAGAGGAAGTTCACCTTAATAATAGTATTAGGCCCAGTGACATCTTCAAAACGAATAGCATAGCCAACTTTATCACCTAGTTCGCACTCCATTTCTTCGCTTACTCTTTTAGCAACACTCATTGCAGCCACACGCCTGGGTTGAGTACAACCTACGATGCTATTTGTAGTGTAACCATCTTCATACAGATACTGACAACAAAATTCACATGTTAATGAAACTAGAGAGTTATGTAAATCATCATTTGACATGAAAAAGGATATGAAATCTCGAAAGTAACCTGCGTTAACTGAGTGGTCTTTCCAGAACCAGTTTCTCCAACCACCACCACCACCTGATTTTCACGAATAACCTATCGAATCGGTAGGTAACAGAATTAGCAGAGAACAAAGCGATGTAAGAAAAACAAAAGGAATCACGGAATAAGGTGCTTTTCAAGCAAAATAGGGACCAATTGCAAAACCAAATAAGCAAATGAATGATCGAACAATGAACAGTAAGGAATCAACTAATATCACCACCATCTTCATTCTGACTTTTACTAACCACACTCATAAGAGCTTCTATTCTATTTACCTTTTGAAAAAACTCACACAATGATTCTAAAAAAATTTAAAGAGCATGGCACATGACAGCTCTTTCGAACTAAAATCATTTTAATTTACTAGAATAGCATAGTAAAAACGTAAGAAGATGACTACCAACCTGCAATAGCTCATCTCTAACGGAATATATGGGAAGATATTGTCTCTGTTGTCTTATGGTTTTTGACTTTGCAAACTCACTGACCGCTTCTCCCTTCTTCAAATGTTGTGCAAACTTTGCGTCTTCTTTGAAATTGATTTCACCTTGTTCTCCGACCTCAGCAGTATCTGCATCAATCTATTAACAGACAAAGTATAAGTGTCAAATCTTGAAAAGGTGAGAAAAAGATTAGCCCATCTTCAACTTGAAATACCTGCTCTGCCATTTTTTCAACACCAAGTATATCACCAAGCTTAGATCCTGCAAGCTCCCAAAAACGTTGGCGTGACTTGTTCATACTTTGTTTCTCATGGATTTCCCTAACTAGAGTAGATCCTTTGCGTGAAATTATGGCCATATCTGATGTAGGATCTTTTATAGGCATAATAGGTTCTGCTTGTTTCGTAAATACAACTCTTCCATCCAGGAATGGAGGTTTTGTATCTGGAACAAGAGAAAAGCAAAATGTGTCACAATAGGAACACTTCATGATGCCTGTTAATGAATCCACATAAACATAGAGAAATATATACATATAAATGGATACAACATAAACATACATGCATACATACACGAGTCTTCCATATAACTTAGACCGAAACTTCATTATTACCGTGTACAAGAAGGATAACTTTGCGCTCTTCCTCGTCGTCAAATACAGTCTGCACCTCAGTGCCTCTAACAGCTCCGGATCTCAGAAGTTGACGATCCTCCCACTGAGCATTATCAGCATTGAGCTGAGACAACTTTTTGCTTTGAGCAAGGGACATTTTAGTTCCATCCCTTCGAACCTGTATTTACAATAAAGTTGTTCATCAGAATCTAAAGAAATATCTGTATATCATATAGAGAATAAATGTGTCATGTGGATTTTCATAGAATCAAACTTCTTTCCATAAATATACTATCATATACATTTTACCACTAGCACAAAACATGTCCAAACACTAAATGCAACTTTAAGATATTTGAATATTTGACCTAACTTAAAAAGAAACAAATCAAGACAGTAATTGCATTTAAGAACTCTTACTTCGGTGAAAATAAAATTGTCATTGATACTACTGTCAATTTTGCAATACAAATCAGAAGTCTAACACCAAAGATCCAAGAAAAATTACAAGATTTTTTAAATAAGATAGAGTGGATAAATATCATATATAGAACTCAAATCATGCCCTATTCACATTGAGATTTTCTCTAAAATAATATTTCTTGGAACACTTGATATTGTGAGTGCTCATATTTGGACAATGATGGGACAATCTTAGCCCCAGCACTTTAAGACTATATGAAGAAGTTTGAACACTGTACCAAGCATGAAATAGAAGAAGTTTGAATTTTAATATATCTACAGTTACCTTAATTTATTATACATACCAGTCTTTTAGCTAACTCAGCTTCTTTCTTTTGAAAAGAAGCTTCATCTCCAATAAATAATGATGAGCTATCTGCATCGCACAATGTGTTGCCTTCTTCTCTATCATACCTATGCAACAGGATTTGTAGCAAAAGTTTCAAATAATCTATCCTTATATAAATAGAGAAGCGATGCAATATTCATAAAGGAAAAACAAGTTCCTAGAACATACAAAAGATTAACGACCTAAAAAAAAAAGAAAAACTAAGTAGCTTAAATAGATGAGAATTGTAGTAGTTTGTGTTGCAACTATAATAAAGTTTAATATTTTAGAGATATTTGGAGGATAATTTAATTATATTATTAGGGTTAATGTTCTATAAATAGAGCCTTTATGATTATATTGAACTATCTTTGAGATATATTATTGTCAGCGAAAACTCCTTTTGTTGAGTGCTTCTCATTTCAAGGCAAGCTCGTGGTCACCAGAACAGTTTCTTACTGGACAATGGAGTCTCTTTACATTTTATCCACCCAGTTGAGCATGTCTGCTCAACAGTTTTCTCTTAGAAACATAAACCATGCCCTGGTTTTTAGATTCAAGCCTTTAAATTTCACCATCCTAGAATTAACGATAAATAAATAAATGCAGAAACTGACAATGCAAAAAGAATACTCGATCTCTCATTGAATTACCATGCCCGGTCTGAATTATACTCCATCTCTAAGCGCATACTTTCAGTAATTTCATACTTCTTTTCTGCTGTATCATTATCATCTCCTTCTTCATCCTGCCATAATAGAACAATGAGAAAGTGCTATACACACCCTTAACCAGACAAAAAAAAACTAAAATCACAACCAATTAGAATGCTTACCACTACAGAGAAAGACTTTTCTGAAGAAGAGTTAAGCTGATGGGACTTCATACCATAAGAACTTGAAGACTTGGTTGAGGACCCAGAAGCACGTATTGGAATGGGAGAGGGGGAAACTTGGTCCCAAGGAGAAGTACTTGATCCTGTAATAGGCTATATTGTGTCATAAGCTTTGCAATGCGTTTAACTCATCACAACATAACAACTTGCCCTTCCTGGTAAATAATTACTTATCATGGAATTAGAATTGAATATACTGCTTTTAAATCTTTGTGCTATCACTTTAATCTTATTTAAAAAATAACCAATTGTAAAGAGCATTAGAAAGCAGAGGAGAAACATCAGCCTATAAGAAACTAAATTCATCCAAATCCGACAGCGTAGATTTCTAGACTTGATTGTAGTTCATCAAACAGATTAATAACTTGGAGAAGACAAGTATTCCAATCAGAAGAGCATAGCGTTTGGCATACCCCTAGAATAAGGAGTATTGCCACCCAACCATGGTGAAACCAGTCGTGCATCAGGTGAGGCTCCAACAAACATTGGGGATGGAGAAGTTTGATGACGTCTATTAGCACCAGAGGAGTTATCCCTACGTGGTGTATCTTCCCATTCCCATCTGCCATTGTCCCAATCAGATCTGCCTGCAATATTTCCAAGAATTTGTATAAAGCATTCAATACCAAGTTAACATTTATAACCTAAGTAATCATAAACTAGAACAAATAACAATCCTGTTAGGAACATAAATAATATTCGATGGTATTTAAGAAATACTCATGAGAAGTTCTAGGTAATTTCTAAAGTAGTTTTTAGTTTGTATTTAAATAATAGATGAGAAGGAATTAAGAAGGTCTCTCGAAGAGAGTTTCAGGAGCGATTGAGGGCAGAGCAGATTCTCGAATCTCTACCGGAGAGGAATGACATATCCTAGAATATATGTTAAATATTGTATTATATGTATTTTTACGTGTATTAATATAATGTGTGTTAGCGCAAATCTATTTTTATAAATTTGTTACTCAGAATCCTAACAGAACCTGACTTGGAAAATTCGCAAAAGGTTAAAGTGATAGATTGCATCAAGGCAAACATATCTTCTTCTTTGGAAATTTAGTGAAAATGCATAAACAAGTTACACATAAATGATAATACTCATACCCCTAATATTTAGATATTATCCCGAGACTTCAAATCAGAAGTCAACATGACAAGAGAAAAAATTATTACCTGGCATCCTCCTTGAGCCTTCATGCCTACTTCTTTCTCTTTGCCGTTCTCTGCCATCATCACATTCAGATCTGCCTGCAATATTTCCAAGAGTAAAGCATAAGCAATCATAATACTTATAACCAGAACTAGCTAATACTTAAAAACATAAGCAATCAGAAACAAGTATAGATAACCGACTCTTCATTTGTCAAAGGTTTTCAAAAGGTTAAAGATGATAGATTACATCAAGGAGAACTGTTCCCTTTTTTAAAAAAATTTAATGAAAGCACAGAAACAATTTACAAAAAGGATAACACAACCCTAACATTTAGATAACATACGAGACTTCAGATCAGAAAATAACAATACCAAAGGAAAAAACTCCCACCTGGCGTCCTATGTGAACCGTCATATCTACTTCTTTTTCTTTGATATGACCTATCATATGTTTCTTCATCCCGAGGGTATAATTCCCTTCTATGATGCTTCTCTTCACTATCATATTTATCCTTACGCCTTGCTCTGTTATCACCAGTAATATCACTTTTAGATACTTTTCTTTCCCTCTCATGATTATCCTTGCCATACATAGGACTCATATCCGGATCACTTTGAGAACTTCTTGTTGGCGTGCCTAAAGACTTCAAATCAGAATTTAAAATCCTTTAATGTTAAGCTTGTTATAATTGAAAAACATATGTGCTAGTTATGTTCAAGTATAATTGATGTACACGATAAAATTAGCTCTTTCAATTAAAACTCGTGCTTGTTACCCAACAACCATATGTAGAGGATAGGATCACACTTACACATGCCCTATACGATCAAGTAACCTTTCATTCAGGATACTAACATCATTTGGTAAACAATTTTTCTCCAAATTTTCTTAAATTGAATAGCTGGAATCTGTGTAAAGGAAATTAACAAATGCAAATGCCACCGAATGAAGGGAAAATATAATAATAATTATTTGAAGTCAGTACAATTCCTACGAATTCCTCTACTTGTTCAGGTAGTTAGATTGGCATAATAAAAGTTAAGTCGAACTGGAATTATAAATCGATAAAAATTTCATCAATGTGATATCGCATAAAATACACAAACAGACTCCAGCTTATTGAAGGTAACAGCCAATTATCATACTTTAAGAATTCTATGTAGATCTTTCAGCAAAAAGCTTTCGTGAAAAAACATTACGTACATAAATTTAACTCCCCTTCAATGAAAGAACGCAATATAAAATTTCAACTGGTAAAGCAAGGCTAAAATGTACTGATAGAGAATCGAGTCATACTTAATATCAAAGGAATTTCATAATCATTCAAAATAAAATGTTAAGAGTTCCAGAAGCAAACCATGAGCACCTTTAGCATTAATTATTCACGTGTACTCAAGATTTTCAAGTCTATTTAGCATTAATCAAAACATCATGCTTCTATTTAATAACAACAGCACCAAGCTACGATGGGAAAGAGGTCATAACATTAAGATAACAGAAAAAAACCATGAAAGATGACAAATAGAGGGCATGAAAAAACAATTAAAAATACACTCACATCTGAAGGTCTTTTTTCACTTGAGCAATTACTTCCATCTCTATCTCCATGGAATCCTTCGTCAGTAGTGGCACTTTCTGCGATAAAAAGACTGTTTTTAATTACTACTATTAATATGGTAAGTAACTATCCAGTGCACAAATTAATGAAGTGTCACTCGAAGAAGATATATTAAATTTGAATTATGGTAAGAATGCTACCATAAAATTTATTGACATATTTATTAGCAAAATAAGAAACCACAAACTCAGAATTGATTCCTCTAATTAATAAGCACAGAATGTTCTCTTTATCAGAGGGAAATATCATACCAGAGGTCAGACGGTTTGAGAGGACTTCGCGGTAATGCCTGCCTTTGTTATTGCGAGTTTTTGTATCAGAAACTTCTCCACTGGCTAATTTATCATCTATTCCTAAGTTTTCAGATTTCTCCTCTTCCTCAATCGAAGTAAGAAAAGAAGCAAATCTTTCTCTAGGTACCTTGAATTTACCTTCCCCAGATTCTTGCCTCTTTGTATTAGCAAGAACATCAAGTCCTGTGCATTCAGCATGAAAATTTGAGATAAGCAAAGGGTAAAAACAGTTTTTTGAAAGCACTTCACTTTGTTTTCGCAGCATACCTAAAATAGATTTTCTTTCGAGGGGTCTAAACATCACTTTGTCCTTCCCAGGCACAAATAAACCCCCGCCGTCGCTCTTCTCTGGGCCCAACATTAAAGTCGGTTTATCCAAATCGATGGATGCAATATCAACTCCATGTTTCTAACATAATAGGCAAGAAAATTTATTTTGGATGTAAAATAACAATATAGTAAAAGAGAAGCTAATAAAGAGAAGATGGCAATGAAGAAATAGACCAACCTCCATGAAAGTATTATTACGCGTGAGGATAGTGATGGAGAGAGAGAAATCGGACAAAAACAAGGATGAGCTTTCCTCCGAATGCACTCAGGAAAACCGGAAAAAGTAGGGTTTGAAAATCGGATATTGAGCGGATATTGGTTATTGACGGTGAAAAAATGAGGTGAAGAGGAAAGAAATAGAGGAAGAGAAATTTCTTAATCAAATAGAAAGACAGACTCGATCCGTTAAGAGAGAGAGAGAGAGCAGACTAGGAGGGGGAGGGGAACGAGGGCGATCGACACCGCAGCACCGCAGCGCAGCAGTGTCTAAAGCGGATCAACTCCGTCCCTCCGGCTCCGGTCGTAGTTGGGCCCAAAGCTAAAGTGGGTATACTCGAAGCGACGCGTTAACGGGCCTCCCTCTGCTTTCCTGGAGAACAAGAAACCCACTCGCTCCCATAAAATATAAATTCTCTAAACCCTTTGCTTCTGCGCTCTTGATCTCTCTATTTTCGACCCTCTACTTTCAGGTGCATCCTTTTTCTTCACCCATCTTCTATATTGCGATTTACTTACTGTTGTTTAATTGCTCTCCCATCTCAGTTTGGAACTTGGTTCCTCCTCTGAGCTCTAGGTTTAGAATGATTCACCCTTATCAGCTGTTTTTATTGTATCTCAATTCGATTGTCGACAAAATGAGTCTTACGTCTTTTTGTTCTATTTTGTTTCAATTAATACCTTATGTTTACCCAATATCTTGGATTTTTTAATCCTGGTTGATGGGCACTAAGCTCAACTATATCCTTTTTATGCTATTTATCAGTTAATGCAATGCAAGTTGTTCAATCGTTGTTTGCCTCTGTTGGCTGCTTGTCTCTCCCGCTTCTTCGCTTGTTTATTGACTAAACGGGTTTCCCTCAGATTTATTTTTGAAATACTTAACCCCAAACATTGATTGATCCAGAGATATTGGCTTGTTACCACAGAAGTTACGAAGCATGAGGCTTGACACGAGTGCTCTTGAATCGGCTGCAACATCATTTGGAGCAAGTCGTGAGCTCCTTGAGGGGTTCCAAACTAACCCAGCATTTGAGATTCCTCGTACCACTGATGTATGCAATATGTTTCTTGTGCACACCACTGCGATGAGTATTCCGCATAGTTTATGATCTGCGCATACTGAATGTGATTTGCTTGTCCACCATGTTTCAGTTTGATGGCTTTCAGAAAGAGGCCATTCAGATGGTGAAGCCAGCGAAGGGGACAACCACATTGGCTTTTATTTTCAAGGAAGGAGTCATGGTTGCAGCTGATTCTAGGGCTAGCATGGGAGGATATATATGTATGTTGTTCTTGTAGTTGTTTTATCAGTTCTAATGGATATATTCCCTTAGCGATAGTAGTGATTTTTTGGGATACACATTCCTATTGATTTTTAAAAGACACTGGCTTAGTACAAAATCTGTCATAATGTTATTTATTCTGCTCCTTTGTCTTCATAGATCTACCTGTAGTTTTACACTCTGTATCTGCTTATAGATGTGTCCATTTTAATATCCATCATCTATATTATTCAGCATCTCAATCTGTAAAGAAGATCATTGAAATCAACCCTTACATGCTCGGCACAATGGCTGGAGGAGCTGCTGATTGCCAATTTTGGCACCGAAATCTTGGAATAAAGGTAATTGTTGATGCCTTTTCAAGTAATTGGATGTTAATGGCACTAGAAGTTAATTATTGAACAAAGTGTTTTACTGGATATTCATTCTAGAATATTAGAATTTTTTTTGCTTTGAACTTTTGAAAGAAATTGATGTTGTCTTTATAATTGGATTTTTGTCGGCAGGTCAACTTGCATGGTTCATTGTTCTAAAGTTTTAATTGCTTATGAGGCAGGCTAAATCACAAAATAAACTACTTATGCCATCATATTTGTGGAGCTAATCCTCGCATTCTTATGCTTCTCCATTTTACTTTATCAGCATTTGTTATCCTTATAGTTTAATCTGCTCCTTCAATTGTAATGCTCCTATCATCGATTTCCATTTTATTATGTAACACCTTTGATGAGTTTACCACGGAATGGGCACTTATGGTGGGTGATACCAACTGTTTTATTTATTGAACTGCTTATGATAATTATTCACTGCAATTCAGTGCCGGCTGCATGAATTAGCAAACAAGAGAAGAATTTCAGTCACGGGGGCCTCGAAGCTTCTGGCAAACATTCTTTACTCGTATCGCGGGATGGGTCTATCTGTGGGAACCATGATTGCCGGGTGGGATGAAACGGTAACTTGGATCCTTAATGAAGAAAAATTTGTTCAAATGCCAATTCCATCAATCTGAATGTTTAGAATCTGTAGGGTCCTGGACTGTATTATGTTGACAGCGAAGGAGGGAGGCTGAAAGGAAATCGGTTTTCTGTTGGATCGGGTTCTCCGTATGCTTATGGTGTATTGGACAATGGGTATATTTCATTTCATTCACTACGTGTCGCAATTCACTTGACGTTATTGTAGGAAATAATTAATTTGAAGTTCATGAACAGGTACCGGTATGATATGTCAGTGAAAGAAGCTGCTGAACTGGCAAGAAGAGCCATCTATCATGCAACTTTTCGGGATGGTGCTAGCGGAGGAGTTGCTAGTGGTATGGTGCTATCTCTTTTCTGGTGAATTGGGAATGGTGGGGATTGTGGGTTGACCTGAACATGTGTTATTTCAGTGTATTATGTTGGAGCGAATGGATGGGAAAAGCTGTCTGGGGATGACGTAGGAGAACTGCATTACCATTACTATCCGGAAGAAGAAATGGTGGAGGTGGGTGGAGCATGAGAGGCGGGTTTTAGAGGTTTTGGATACTTGAACTTTGGGGATTGAAAAATATTGTGAAGAAATGGATGTTTTTGTTTGGTTGAAGAGATTATTATGATTATGGGGATTGAAGTGCTTGTTGTTGGGATGAATCTACATCTAACGGTTTGAGATTATGATTAGATGGGGTGTAGTTTGTGGATGATGGATGCTCTTGTTTTTCTCCATAAATATAAGAATCTTAATCACAAACCTATGCTGGTGCCACTATAGAGCAATCGTAAATGGATTATTTCGGAGGCTGGAGAAATGCACGCACGATCATTGATCATGTATTACGGTAGGAAGTACTGACATATTTTTGCCCTTGAGCCTATCATTAAATGTGTTAGTTTTCTATGTTAGCTTTCTTTTCTCGTTCTTGGTCTCAAAAGGAAGAAGAGATGTACAGGCTGGTGTAGTTTCGTGGGTCTTTGCCTTTTTCTCTACCAAATGCGAGCGAGTGTAATGTTTATGCAGCAGGTCAATTATGTTTTGAACGGAGAAAGGTATCTTGTTTGGTGGAAGGGGTATCCCAATTCAGCATGATTCTCGGCTTCTATGAAATGCATTCGAAAGTATCAATCTCTTGCTAAGGAATATGGCGCTTAGTCATGTTATCTGGAATCGTTTAGGATGCCTACTTTTTGCAGAGTAAAGGTACTAGAATCGATTCCTGCATCGATTAGCGATCAATGATGCATTCCTGCATAATTTTCAATCAAACCCAGCAAGATTGTAGCTGCTCCATTTCCAACCGGCCCGGGAGAATGCCCCAGTCTCAATTTGTAACGTATTGTACGTTGTTGTTGCTTTCTGCGTTTACATTAATTTTACTGTTTTTCTCAAAAGAAACGAGCCTCTGGCCTCTGGCCTCTGGCCTCTGGCCTCTGCAGAGCATGTAGAGTGGATTGTTGTAGACAACTCTGATGCATATTTTACCATGCGATGATACACCGTTGCAATATTTGCTCCGGATAGATATACCTGGAGATGGAAGATGCTTGTTCAGATCTGTGGTACATGGAGCTTGCCTTAATGCAGGAAGACGGACACCCGAAGAGAGCCTGCAGAGGCAGCTTGCAGATGAGCTCCGTGCAAAAGTACTTATCTCTCTCACTGTTGCATTCTATTCACAAGTTGACTTGTTTCTGGCTCAGTTGCACAGCAGTAGATGAAGTTGACTTGTTTGACAGGTTGCAGATGAATTCATCAAGAGGCGAGCAGATTCAGAATGGTACCTTTCATTGGGGGTCTTCTCTAATGTTGCTCTTTCAATCAACTAACCATTTCAATTGTGTACTCTTGCTCATTTCGGCTAAGCTTCACATCGGCAGGTTTCTCGAAGAGGATTTTGACAGGTACGTGGGACAAATGCGCCAGCCTCACCGCTGGGGTGGAGAGCCTGAGCTTCTGATGTCCTCCCATGTTCTACGGTAATTGTCTCTCTCAAACCCCAAAATCTCTGCTATTTTTTCTTACACGTGACTGATATTTGCATGATGGAATTTGTAGGATGCCAATATCAGTTTACACGTGGGAAAACAAGTGTGGAGCACTTAGAACAATAGCTGAATACGGTAAGGAATACAACAAGGGAAAAACAATCCGAGTCCTCTACCATAGTTGCGGACACTACGATGCATTGGATTGAGACAAACACGTGTATCGAAAACCATCCTGCTTCAATCATGCAGATAGGCTCTTGCTAGCTGCTACAGCATTGCTCATCCCAGGATTTACAAGATTATAAATCGCAACTCTGTACAACTTTTCTAATTATACTTATTAACCATGACTCATAGATACTATCAAAACCCCTCGGACCAAGAAAGTGTGATATCTAGTGATTATCCCCCCATATTTCTCGAAGAAGGTCATACCTGACAACTCTACGACCACCCTTGTCCTTGGGCAGCAAATTGGAACCCGATGAATTTGGGGAACTGCGAGTTTTTCCAATGATAAGAGCATTCAAGGGTGAATCCAACTCATCAAGCTCATCGTCGCTGGTGTATGATTTTCGAAGCATAGGCGAGCCACTACTCGACCATGGTACACTCCCAACCTCTCTCAATGATGAAACTGACGGTGGTGAATACATGGTGGGTGAGGCCACGCAAGGGTAACTTGCCGCAGACTTTTTATCATCTTCGATACAGTCCTGTATAGAGATGAACTATTATAGTATTCTAAGTCCATTTTAAATCTTAACATTTAGATTAGCAAAGCAGGCACATATGGGCAAACCTCGGACTCAAGTGCATTGATAAGAGCTTCCGGCACTGGGGACGGGCAGAATTCATCTGGAACAAAATTGGTAATAACTCTTCTGATCAAGGGAACTCCCAAGTTGGGGCATACCTTCATGCATAAATTAAAACATTTAATTGGTTGATAAAATACATCGAGACTAGAAGGCCATCAAGGGAAAGACCTCTCGGCGGGTGGACTGCTCTGCTAACATTTCGAATGGCAGCATCATGAGGTCACTCAAAGCGTCGAGGAGTTTGAAAACCTTGAAAGGTGCCACCTCATGATTATCGTTGAGTTCATTTCTATCTCCAAGAGAATCACTATCATCAATGCCGTATAAATCTGTAAGGCATCTCGACCAGTTTCCAACCTAGATATTTGACGGAGAAGAAAGATAAAAGATCCTTATGTCGGAAATCGAAAGCTAATACAGAAAGTTATAGTTATAGAAGGCATAACAGTAACAGAATCAGATATAAAGCCGAAGCAGCTATAGAAGCTTGAGCAAAATAATGGCGAAAGAAATAACAGAAGCCTGAGCAAAGTAATTAAGGCGGCTGCGAAGGTTTATAGAAAAAAAATATAAACACAGTAAAAACCACAGAAATAAAACATATTTCTTACAGCATTTTTCAGCTGTGCACCAGAACCAAAGCTGGTTTTTCCTGCAGGAACTGGGAGAACCTTGGAATCACTTATAGGGTCAGAAAAAGGGTCTGTTGGCATTTCATCAGCTGATTCTCGAAGAATGGCATTGAACATTGCAACATCAAGTCTTCCCACCAGCTGTTCAATTACCTAGAAAGGAGAGAGCACAGAAGATTGGGTGATTGACCAAGTTAGCAATGTCCAAAAAGTGGTAAGAGAAAACTATGAGAATATAGCATGAAACGAGCTACAACAATATGCATTGATTCAAATATTTTTGCTTACATATTGATTTTGAGTTACATAGCAATTATAGACTCACCAATTTAGTGATAATATGCAGGCACCCGCATTCATGCCCACCAGCTCGAAGAGGACAAAGCCTTTCGCCAGCCTCGGTAAAAGCTTTCTTCCATAAATCTATCGAAAATTTACCCTGATCTTGATCGCCAATAACATATCTTTTTGCAGATGTTTTTCTAGAGCTTGAACCTTTGGAAGCTGCAGACTGCATGTATGGCGTCAGACTCTGGGATAAAAGAAGTCAAGTCTCAGTAAAAAAGGCTGTGATTTTCTCTAACTAAAAAATTTTGACGAGAAGTAAGAAGACATTGCTTTGTAAGTGGAAAATAAACTTGTAGAATCACCTGCCACCACACAGATTCAACAATTCGATTAAATATCCAAGCTTCAACCTTTTCCATTGCACTAATAAGTGTCAGGGGTTCATCCCAGTTTTCTAAAGTTTCTTCAGCATTGCTATTTTTGCGTTGTGCAGGAGAGATTTGCAATTTCTCAACAGCCTCTTTTATCATTCTTCTCAACAAAATTGCATTAGACAACCAAAAGGTCAATCTGTTCCAAAGGGATGAAAGCAATTAACTAAATATTGGAGCTCAAAGGCAATGCCTCAAAAGGTCCACGTTAAAGTATATTGAATTGACAAAATTGTATCTTAAAACGATTCGAGTACAACTTCATATATTGAATGAATAAATCACTTCCTCAAGCAGTTTGATAAATAAAGTTCAAGAAATGTCATCCGAAAGAATTCAAGAAGTCAAAAAATACCTGGGTACATCATGTCCACATGATTTCGTAACTAACATTAATCCGGATACAATTGTCCTAGCAGCATAAGCCAGTGAGCTGGAAGACTTTGATCTGCGAATATGGCAGTAGAACCTATGAAGGCGCCTCGCTGGAGCATGTACTTTATAAGCTGAACTACCATGTTCAGCCACAACGGAATAAAGTGAAATCTCAACAGCTGCAGCTTCTGTGAGCTCCTCTCGAAGCATTTCAACTTCACGTTCCAGTTCAATCTTGCTGTCTGACAGTTTGCTCGTGTAATTGCTCTTCCCATCATTGTCAGTTGCCATAGAACTAATTTTGGTCTCTGACAGATCGTTCCCTTTGTCATCATCTTTAGCTTGATCTCTGCTTGTCTTGTCACTGTCGCTAGGAACTGAAATTTTTGGAGCATTTTCCACATCTTTATTTTTATGATTGCTAATCATATCAATGGCATAAATTCCACCACTCTTGGAAGAGTCAAAATTCAACTGAAGAGACTTCAAATGCTTCAATTTATCATTCCTTAGAGAACCACCGTGCATGCCGAGGGTATTCCTACCCGATGCAAGAATATCACCTGATTTTTCAATCTTCCTGACAGCATCTACCTGTATTTTACGATCTATTTGGTTGTTGATGTGATTTTTTGTCTTCTCCAAATCTGCTTCTCTCTCTGCACATTCTTGTTGCTCTTTTTTCTCTTTGTTTCCAAAAGAAGCCAAATTTAAGGCACTAGAAGTGTATTTCTCTTCCACTGCTTTGATTTGTCTCCTATCAACCTCCTGATTAGTAGTAGAATCAGAAAAGTTTGCATTCAAAACTGACCGCACCTCATCTTCTGAGGCTTTACCAATAAGGCTGTCAGTGATGCCACCATCATCACCTTTGGTCATTGTTTGTTGAATTCTAGTGCTACCATCAGCAACCCTTTCACTCTCCAATGTTTGTTGGGATGAAAAATTTGGACCCCTTCCTAAAAGCTCCGTACCTGAGAGAATGTCCGATAATGCAACTGTTCTGGATGAACTACCGTTCATATGTCTGACGGTCTCAGCCAATTGATTTCTATCCGAAGTATCAATGCCCAACTCCACTACTCTCTGCAAGGGAATAAAAATTGAGACTTGAAGTTTTAAACAAAGTTGAAATAATGAATATGAGTACCCGATGCCTATCCGTGGGAGATGCCATTGTAGTCTCAAGATTAGAGACTGTCCGGGATGAATGCAAGGAAGAACTACCATCATCATCATCATCATCATCTGTAAATGAGGCAATTTCAGCTTCATCGTTGTTGCCTCCATCGATCATCTCTGAAGCAGATCCAGCAGCTGAAATATCTTTTGACAAGCTGTTTTCTGGCGAAGCGGCGGAGCTATCCTTATCAAGAGTCTGTATACTAACATAAAGTATTGGTTGTGCAGAGTGTTTAGAAGTTTTCTTCAAATATACGGGAATGTTCAAGACCACATTATCAGTGATAGTAGCATAGTCTGCAAGATTGATTGAAGCTGATCCCAAGAGCTTACCCTTCTTCTCCTTGCGTACTTCGTACAAGTGAAACTCCAAGAAGTTATTCTGGAAGGCATCGCGAGACGCGCTCTTTTTGGATACTTCCTGGAGTAAAGATACAGTGAGTCGGAAAGCCTTGGTGAAGTCAATCTTGCCATCTCCGACGGATGATACAAAGATCCCACAGCTTTCACCTCCGTTTTCACATTGAAGCAATACAGAGTGGGCAGATTTCCGAGCATCGGAAGAGGTCCATGGATGAATCTCCAAAACATTGATGAGGTAATCGATCTGAAGTGGAATACTTTTGAGAGTCCGGGTTCTCAGACCGAGAACCATTGTTCCGGGAAGCTAAGCGGATGGGAATGGGGTGAGAGAACAAAAAATGGCGATCTGGGAGCGATGCGCCTCCCTCAGTCAACTCGTTTACACGTATAAGAAAAAGGTAGCAATGAATGGGAAGGAAAGTATCCCCGCGACAGGCCAAAAGTTATTTACTTTATTCTAAACTAGCACCTCTCTCTTCCACAATCATCGCAGAGAGAGTATCCTTCAACGGCAATGCCGCCAACGACCAGATGGCTTCATCCAAGAGCTGAAAAGATGGATTAGGAGTCGATGACTGAATTAAAGAAGATAAAAGGCAAATTCCAGTGACCCGGGTGGGAAAACAAGACGAGATCAGCGGGGGACGAAACTAGAGCAATGGGAACTGGGAAGCGCGATCCAGTGGGCAATGGGTGTGGAATTGGATGGAAGAGGCGAAAGTGGAGAAGGCTCTCGCTCTACCTACAACGCTTTCGAATTGGTGTGTACCGTCGCTTTCGAATTCACGAAATCTATTATTTTAGCATTAATCTTTCAATTCATTCACCAAATTCTGATACCATTCTTATCTTAATCGGACCGGCAATGATGTTTCTGGAAGAGGAAGACACCAGATCCAGACAAGAAACCAATCACATCCAATTCTTTCGTCCAGTTTTGGATGATTTGGATTAGATTTCTCAGGCCAAGTGCGGGCTTGATTCTTACTCATCCTCCTCGCCTGAACAGAAATACGGACTTTGGGTGCATCATGCACCCAATCTGAGTACCAGTAAAAGCAGATTCTCGACAGATAAATCAATCTGCATTGCCTCTGTTTTCACCCACGGACGCCCAACACAAACCCCAACCATGATTCAATTACTGACGTATTCGTCACCGTACAGAAAATGTTTAAATAAGTCAATCTCAACAAGAGCAAATTCAGAACCAACGCCACCGTTGGATTCTCCAACCGATCACCCTTCTGCCGCTGTTCCACTTATTTTGCACTATCCACCCAAACAGCTATGGTTTCCCTACACAGCAAAACACACGATATCAAGTCACGATCAGTTACAAACACTAGATTTCTCATGCTGACTGCAATCAAAAACATTTCCCCACCCAAATACTGATTGCTCAAATTCAGATATAATTCCTGTCCAAAATATTTATATCCCCGCCTTAAAACTACTTTCTTGATCACTATACACTGGCTCCTTCCTTCCCTTCCTCTCCCCTGTAAAGAAAGATAGAAAAGAGGCAAGAAGCCATAGACATTACATGATGCGGCCATCTATGCGGCAGCCTCGAGCAATTCCCTTTCTGCACGCTTCATGATCCTCCTCTCAAGCTCCGGTCTAAAATGCCTAATTAGACCCTGCACAGGCCAAGCCGCAGCATCTCCTAAAGCACCGATAGTAGTTGCATCTCATATTTCGATGTGCTTGGTGACTTCCTGTAGCATGTCAATCTCTTCTAACTTTGCATTTCCAACTTTTAATCGTTCCATGATCATCCAAAGCCATCCAGTCCCTTCCCTGCAAGGGGTACACTGACCACAGCTCTCGTGCTTGTAGAAATATGAAAGCCTGGCAATAGCATCCACCACATCGGTGGATTTATCCATCACTATTACAGCTGCAGTCCCCAACCCAGATTGGACAGCCTTCAGAGCATCATAGTCCATCAAAACATCATCACAAATGTTTTTTGGAAGCAGTGGAACAGAAGAGCCTCCTGGAATTATAGCAAGCAGATTGTCCCATCCACCTCTAACGCCCCCACAGTGCCTCTCAATCAACTCCTTCAATGGAATACTCATCTCCTCTTCAACTGTACATGGCTTGTTCACATGTCCTGATACGCAATAAAGTTTTGTACCAGAGTTGTTCTTCCTCCCAAAACTAGCAAACCACTCTGGTCCACGCCTTAAAATAGTGGGAGAAACAGCAACAGTTTCCACATTTGTAACTGTCGTGGGGCAGCCATATAAGCCAGCGTTAGCAGGGAAAGGAGGCTTCAGTCTTGGTTTCCCTTGCTTACCTTCAAGGCTCTCCAACAATGTCGTTTCTTCACCGCAAATATAAGCTCCAGCTCCAAAGTGGATATGGACATCAAAATCATAACCAGACCCACAAGCATTCTTACCTAATAACCCAGCTGCGTAAGCTT
Organism: Begonia fuchsioides; assembly: GCA_003255005.1. NCBI lineage: Eukaryota > Viridiplantae > Streptophyta > Magnoliopsida > Cucurbitales > Begoniaceae > Begonia > Begonia fuchsioides. The sequence goes on from QAOC01033303.1 coordinate 94,296, forward strand.
CTTTTCTGGCTTTTTCAAGGTTTAATCGCTCACTCACATACTCACCCCTAATATAAATGTAGGCAGCTGTGGCCCTCATTCCTACTCCAGCAATCAAACAACCTTCCAACAGTTTGTGTTGGTCATGTCGCATGATTTCTCTATCTTTACAAGTTCCAGGTTCACTTTCATCTGCATTTACAACTAAGTACGAAGGACGTCCATTGGATACTTTTGGCATAAAGGACCATTTGAGGCCAGAGGGAAAGCCAGCACCTCCGCGTCCCGAAGATCAGACTTTTTCATTTCATTGACAATCCAATCAGCACCCTTGAGTATTATATCTTTAGTTCTATGCCAATCACCACGTTTCATTGCACCTTTAAGGAAAGGGTCGTGCAGCCCGTACAAGTTGGTAAATATACGGTCCTCATCTTTCAAGCCACCAAAATGTGTTTTCTCAGGAGGTGGAGGAGGTGGAGGAGGTGGAGGTGGCTGAGGGGTGTTGGCAGTAGTTGCACTTTGAGAGCTGAATGCTTTCGAACCAGGGCCCCACTTACTTGAGTGACGCAACACCAATGCGGCCCTTTGAAGGGAAAGCATTTGTTTAATGGGTACCTAAGATTCAACAACTTCAGTCAGAAGATGGTCATTATCCAAACATATACAAGCACAGAAGACACACCACACTGTAAGACATTTAGGATATAACCAGACTTGATGAGTAATAATAACGGTGAAGTTTCATCTAATACAGTCCTACCAGCAAGAAAGAACACATACAAGGCAAGGATAAGCAGACAATTCAAGTATGGAAACCAAAGAAAGTTCAAAGATGCAAATCACAGAGGTTAAAGGTGCTAGCACAAGCAGGAAGGCCCCGAGAAACAATTATTGAATCTTCCAAAGACTTTGAATCATTATAACAGAAAACAGTTCACAGAAATGAAATAAACAGTCAGAAATTGATAACCAGAATGTAGACTTCTTAAGTTGGTAATTTTATAAACTCTTAAAAAAAGACTCCTTCATTTTTGGAGATCTTGTTCTGACTGCCAACAACATCACAACAGAAAGAGCCCACACATTAAGTCTCGTCAATCGTTCACACATCAAATCAGGCAATTTCAAGATATATCTAGGGTCAAAGAATTTTCTTTCTATTTCAAAGACAAGTAGCATTTTTGGGCACGAAATCACTAGATATCCTTGTCTTTGAAATTTGGAAATTCAAGCACATTCCAGCACTTAACACAAAGCACCATTTTTTTATGAAAACAAAATGAACAGGTATTCAGTGCTTTCACGTTCAGAAAGTAATAATGCTCACTGAAATGAAAATTCTCTTTTCCTCATTTCTATAACATAATACATCGATGAACCTGTGGAAGACCATCGTAATACTAGACGTGCTTAGTTTCACCGACCATCGGTGACTAATCCACGCCCACCCCAGAGATAAGAACAACTGGGACAAAAGATTACTAGTATTTTCCATTCATCAGATTTCATCGAAATCCAGCACATACTTCAGCACATATGACAACTAGAAAACCGAAAAATTGAAGAAATTTATATCAAGATAGAATCGGATTCAAAATTTTGCAGTGGATCTAATAGAAATAAACATGCGAATTGTAGTGATCATCAAAGTGCAGGAAAACATATACGTCGGTGGCGTAGTTAGATGCGGAGATATTTCGAAAAGAGAGAAATAGTTCTGAGGCTTGAAAAAGAAAGACGCAGAAGAATCATAGGGAGGCATATAAGAAAGAGGCGCGGAGATTACCATAACCTGGAATGGCAGATGGGAAATAGTGGCGGCCCGGGTGATCAAAGGGATGCCCAAAAAATGAGCGGAGACTGAGAGAGGGGGAGGGGGGGAGAACGGAGGGGAAGCCAAGGTAGAGCGGACCTGGTGAAGATTGGTGGAAAAGAGGCCGGGCCCAAATTCAATTCTCCCTTTGAACTCCGGCAGACGAGTGGGCAAATGAGGAAGGTCATCATCTTAAGGTCCCTCTTCACCAAGAGTATTGCAAAGAAGTTAATTACCTTGTAATATAATGGCTACTGTCAATTTCGTCACCAAAAAGCTCTCTCCACTTCATACCAACCGTTTCTGGCAAGCACAGTGCCAGTAATAAATCTATTTAGACCTATAAAACATGTAGAAAGTAAAAGAAATTTCAGAACAAAATGTTTACAATTTCCGGAGAGATCATGTGCATACACGACTTCTCTGAGGAGCTGACTGTTCAGGTGTCAGACAAGGATCATTCTCATAGTCAGAATCTGAATTTGACCTACTAGCATAAGCAAGGTTTCTTTGCATCAGAGCCATCTTCCCTCCCTAAGTCATTATCAGGATCATCATCTCCAATAATAGACATTGCACTATGAGGTAAGTTGTCAGCATCAGATGACCTGACCCTGTTTGCATCAGAGCCTTGTTTCTTAGCCTCCGCATCTTCAGGACTTAAGGATTTTCTAAGCACTCTGGTACCCAAAGATTCAGAATGCGACAATTTATGCTGCCTTTTTAGAATCAAGTCATCTTCAAAAATTTCACCTTCGTCGCCTGGAGAGTTATTACCAGCTGCCCATCTTGAAGAAGATATGTTCCTTGTTGGAACATAATCGTCATCTTCCACATGTTCAGCTTCAACGTTACTATCCAATACTTGCGCTGGTGAGATAGAAGACAGTCTGATAGGCGACTGGGTCATCAAAGCCCCATCCAACTAAGGTGGCACATGAGATTCAACTTCGACGGGAGAAATGAGAACACCTTCATCTGGAATAACACTGGGAGACTCGCGATACACCTTAGGAAGTGGGGGGAAGAGCTGTTGTCGTAGCATCAATCCTCTGTTTTGATGAGTTACTTCTTGCATCACAGTCTAAATCCCACACTATAGGAGAAAACTTCCTCTTTGTGATTGCTGGAGATCTTACGGGTTCAGACTGTGTCTTTACTCTGCAAGTTCGATTCAGCGGCGCCATCTGAGCCTCTCTCACTAGACAATTCACCAGGTTCCTTATCTGTCGTCCTTATGGGAAACTGAATTCTCCTGGGTCCAAGGTCACTGCCTCCACTGCTATTTCCAGAATTACTCTTTGAAGAGGAATGAGCATTACCATTGGCCGCTTCTCCCTCTTTATCCCTTTGCCTAACCCTACCTCTACCTCTTAAATCCTGAACTCTACTGATTTCACTATCCTGATTACGATTCCTATTCCGCTCAAATTCAGGCTTGGTCGGACCTAAACCCCTCCTTGGGACGTTGAAGTTGGATTCACGGTCCCTGAATTCATGATCACGATAACCTCCATGTATTCCAGCTGCCATAATTATAGGAACCGAAGATGCACAGTAAAAATCCCAAAACCCGATTTTAAAATGGAGTTAGAATTCAATTTTGAATTAGAAAATCGTCCCTTGTCGCCGCAGAAAATTCAAAAAAACAAATGCCAACCAGATCCAAATTCTATTGTTGAAACCAGAAAAAAATATAAAAGGAGCCAAATCACCAGAGACGAAAATAAATCTTTCAGAACTAAGCACCCATCATTTGGAAGGGTTGAGATGAAAGATGAAGAATTAGCAACAAGGAGGAGAAAATCGGAAAAATTGAGGAAGATAAAGGATAACCCTTGAGCTGCCGGGCACACAAAGAGATGGCAATAGTGGCTGGCGTAGGGCGGCAAGGAGTGGGTGCAGAGAAGGCGGGAAGGAAGAGAGCTTCGTCGTCCCTGGTTTTATACTCGTTCTATTAGTCTCGTCCGGTATCCTTCCACTCCGCTTCCCTAAAAACAAATTCGAACTATTTTTATTCACGAATCAAATCATAATAACAAAAAATGTAAAGGAGGTCTGCTTCAAACAGTCATAATGAATATGAATAGGTCTGCTTCAGCACACCATCCCCAATCTCTCCCACTAATCTTCACCCTCAACCATTACACAAACTTTACAATTGCATCTCCCACTTAACCCCCTGCTTGAAAGTTCGATTTCTCCAATGAATAGACCCCCCCTTAATATGTTCACAGATTTCAGCAACACACTTCACATTATGCTGCAATTGCACTTTGATTCCAGCTTTGGAGGTTTCATGCTGTCAGGGACCCCCACATTTCGCACCGCATAATCTTCCGTGTTCTCATCATTCTCAGTCTTACTCGCGAGCGGTTTTGGGTCAATTTCCTTCCACCTCTGTCTGGGTTTCTGGGATTTTGGAACCCCTTTGTTGACATTTCGGAGCCGCGGCTCCTTTCGGTCGATATTGGACTTCCCCAAAATGGTAACCATTGGGAGCGAACCCTCCATTTCAACTTCACCTTGCTTTTCCATGCCTATGGCTGCAGCAGAATATGCAAGATCGTGTACAATTGAGCTGCAGAAAAGTATGGTTTCTGTTACCTCTTCGAGCGTAAGGCTTCTTGTAGTACTTCCACTCTGACACTCCGCCATAACAGTAGATTCCTCTGCCAAGTACAAACATAAGTTTCATGAGATAGTTTGACATTTTAAGGTTCAAAAACTGAGAAACGAAATCGACCGGAAGTGGAGGTCGATAAGATCTGCATTAGAGATAATCTTAAGGCATACTGAAAGACAGTTTCATTACCCAATATGCTGTCAGAAGCAACAGGTTCCAGATCAGTAACTAGCATATCCCCGTTGTCTGAATAGGTGACATTCACTGAAGATTCTTGGTTTTCTTTCAAGATGTCCTTTGAAATCAAGGAGTTGTCCCCGCTCTGTGAATCATGAATTTCCACTGAATTTCTTCCCAGTTCAGTTTCTGAGATCATAGACTGAGAATGAGAAGGAACCTCTTCAACATCCTCAAAGAAGCCATCACCACCCACACTGCCAGGATCTTTTTCAAGAGAAGACTCCGGTGATATAATTGAGACGTCTGCATCTGAGATGCTTCTACTACTTGAAAAGTCCTTATTGTCATTTGATGAACAATCTTCAACATTGGGGCAGGATTTCGCTAATTCATCTTCAAACTGATTGCTAACTAATTCTGAGGTATAAGTACACTCTGTTTCACAACAGTTACTGTCATCCAAATCACCTTCTTCAACCACAGTCCTCGAGGATGTGCCAGTAGTATCTGATTCTGCATATTCTGAAGCTAGGAAAGGTTTCTCAGAAGTTAAGGAAGTTTCCTCTAGACCAAGGCTAGCAGAAAAATTTGAAATTGCTTCTTGTGTCTTCATCACAAGACGTGATGTTTCTCTGGCATCAGTAGGATTTTCAGACAAAGCTATTCCAATACTTCGTGATTTTGTATTTATCTCATACTTATTGTTCTCCATTTCTAACTTCCTGCCACAAGACTGAGACTGCATAGGCATATCTGTCTGACGAGATGAGCTGAAATCAGCAGAAGATGATCCGGAGAAGCTGCTGTGTCCAATAGAGCTTCTCAAACTGTTAACACTGTCTCTGGGGTAGGACAAATCCGCATTAGCAAAGATATTGGCTGTATAATTCCTGCCTTGGACAACATGCCCTTTGTTACTACTTGATCTCTTTAGCAGTAAAGAAATGCCAGTACCTTCTGCCATCTCAAATTTTGAGTCACTACGGGGAAGTAACTGTGGACACTCAGATTCAGTATCAGCAAGGCTTTGAACAACAATTAACTGACCTTTCTCCAATAAGTTACCATATGCATGCCCATCTTCCTCCACTGATTTCAGAGGGGAATTTTCTTCCAAACGATCCTGTTTTTGGTTAGAGCAGAAATTCCGGTCCCCCTCAACTGTCCCATAACCTTGAGAAACCATTAAATCACGCTCATCAGTATCTTGTGGAGATTCAGGTAGAAGAATCACTGATTCAATTTGATCTATAGATAAATTCGCTTCAGAAGTTTTTAGGGATGACACTATAGTGCTTTCAGTGCTTGAGGTTACTTTCTCGGGACTTTTGACATTCACACCAAGAAGTCTCTCTTCTTCACTACATTCGAAACAAAGTTTAATATTCTTTTCAAAAAGTTCCGGTAGGCAGTAATTACTCCAACATCTTGAGCACAATTCCATCTCTTCAACAATAGCTTCATAACATTCACCTTCTATTTGAGAAGGTTTAGTGACTAAACTAGTTTCTCCAAGATTATTACCATATTTATTAGAACTTTCAAAATTAGAAAATTCATGCTTTGGACCGCAACTGTCAGGGCCATGTGTGTCACTGAGGGATAAAGTTCTGATTTCGTTCAAATAATCTTCATCCACAGCATCCATCTTGTCAAAGGAAAACATTTCTTCGTGCCTATCATGGTATAATATTTTCTGGCGTTCACTCACAGTATACTCCTGATTATGGTCTCTTCCTTCGGCGTCAGGTGCAAAACTTGCACATAAATCAGGACTTGCATTGCTGCTGGTTGCGACTAAAGAGTTCCTAGATATCAGAGAATAATGAACCGAGCTCATCTTACCTGTATAAAAAGTGGTACTTGGAACACTAGACAAGAGTGGCCTAAACATATTCTGAGGGGTTTTCCTATGATCCTGAAAAAGTGAAGCACAGTGGATCAATACCCAATAAGGTTGTGAATAACAATAAACACTAACAGCAATCCTCATTACAAAAAATATAATATATATATACATATATATCCCAGCAAACAGCTCCACAATCCTTATGCTTAAAATTGTAAGAATGCATCCAAAACATACATTGTTGGAAAACTTATCAGATTGCTAGCATAAAAGTATTAAACAAAGACTTATAGATTAACTGCAGTGCAAAACATCAAATTTAACAAACAATTGGTGACTCACCTATGTCGTTATGTAATTACCAAACAAATTGACAGTTCTCATTTATGGTTAATGCGTACATCCTAACTAATAACATCGGTTTATTCATAAACAATTAATGTTTATTAAGCTACTAACAAAATGCTACCCATTTGCAAAAGATATCATTCAGAAACAAAAGAAATGCAAATCTGAGTGAGAATATCAGACTATGAAATTGAAAGGTATGTCACATCCTAAATGTCAATCTCCGGTACACATTTCAAAGATGGGGAAAGTTAAAAATATAAGGAAAAATGGGCTAGAGAAACCTTCACCAGTCTCTCACAGTAGCGTGTTTAACAAAACAGGTCAGTGAGGCGGCTAGCATCTGCATTTTTGCGTGTGCATGAGAGAGAATGGAGCAGGGACAAGGAGTTTTCAAAGAAGAGTACTAGAGGATGATGAAAAAAAAATGAAGTTTTGTGTAAAGAATTTGGAATATAAGAAAGGCAAACATTACAGCGAAAGGCCTTTAAAAAGTTGGAGAAAACAGATAGCTAGAGTAGTAAAGGAAGCTATGCACATTAATGAGAACTCCTGCTTTTCCACTAATATAACTCCAAAATTTCTTGTGCATTGATGACAGTTGAATTAAGGTAGGCAGACAAATCACATACCAGATGCCGAATAGTGGATTCAACAGATCTTTTTGGCGTATAAGAAGAAGACAAGGTTCTTCCTGATTTTTTGGAGAAGGCCAGAACTTTGCTATTTGAAAATGCAATAACGTTTTTTGAAGATGGATAATCTGAAGTACTCATTGAAATGGACTGTAGGGTGTCTGCATCATCATCACCAGATGAGGTTACAGAGGCCCTGCTGTAAGAGCTATTTCTATCCCGATCATGACTATGAGAAGAGCTGACACTTCGAGAAGCTGTTGGAGACATTGATAGACGGTTAACTTTTGATGCAGAGTCCTTACTACTTCTAGATGCTGGTGAGGACCCTCTCACATAAGATGCTGGCCCATCAGCAAGGGAAGTACGGAGGTTAGGAGGAGCATCAGAAGAGAAACCAGAAATGCTGGCTTTCCATGGCCTCATCTTGGGTGAGGCAGATTTTCCCCTAGTAGTCTTTATTGGTGAAGTTCCCCTCATTCCAGATGTGGAGTCAGTACTACTTGATCCAGTGCTCAATCTTCGAGGAGTAGGGGAAGAAGACCTGGGCACCAAGGTTGATGCTTTATTTGGAGAAGGAGATGATCTCCGTGTTGGAGTAGAAGGACGCAGGCTTGGAGTTGGACTGGAATGAGGAGTTGATACTTGTCTCCCTCGTGACTGGGGGATGCTGCTTCCAGACCTCGGAGATGGACTTAATCGACTTGGACTAGCACTACCCCTACTTCGGTGACTCTTCTCCATCTATGAGAAGCAAATATTGAAAGAAATTAATACCATCAACAGTAGCTTTTAAACAATGTCAAATAGTTCTATTAACCACCTACCGTGGATGATCTTGATATCGTAATAGGTTGAGTCCTAGGTCTACCCCTGTTTGGAGCAGTCAACTTGAGAGGTTCATCATCCAATGAAGGAAAAAGAGGCGTGTCAGGTGGAGTTAACAACCTTGAAATTGTGAAGAATGAACATTCCATCAAAGTCAGATTAATAGCTTAAACAAACTATGCAATGAAAAACATAAATTAAACTAACAGTTAGAGTGCACATTCAGCAAGAAGAGAGTCTAGAATACATGAAAGAAAATGGAGCTAATCTCCAATTCAGCTCCACGGACACAGTATTTGGATTTCAAAAGTGACATGGATAAATGTTTGCTTATTGCTTTTTTGTGGAGTTTTGACAGCATAAATTGACAGTCGGCAGAAGAAAGTTAAATGTTTATGAAATCATAACCAACCAGTCGTAGTCATTTTTATCCCCATCTGCATTTAATAATTCATTGCTCTGTCCATGCACTGGAATTGAGATTCCAAGCTTGAAATCAGAAAAGTGCTTCAACTTTGTAGCTGTTGAAAAATATTGTTGTTAGCACAAGTGAGCAAAAAAGTCGATATTTAAAGTCTCAGCTCGCAATTCAACTAAGAACTTACAAAATGATTCTTCAAATTCATCTGACGGACGAAGCAAGAAATTCTCTCTTTCCCGTGCTTGCATCTCGGTAAACAAAGAAAGATCATCGTCTTTTTCTTTTAGAAATAAACCACCCTCGAAACTGCGGCCTCTCTTGTGATTGCTTAATCTCAGTTCTCTGCCAGGAGAATATCTCATTGCTGGAGAAGGAGGCATTTTTTTCTGCTTCCAGGAAATAAGATCAATCTTGATACTTCAACTTCTTCATATGAACAAAAATTGGGGAACGGGACAACATTCAGGTGTGCATTTCTAACCAAAGCCAAAATAAAAGAAAGAGAATGACTCCCAGTTGCTTTTATACGAAGTCCTATTGTCCCTGCGTATGAATTTCACGTAACAAAATTATTTCCAGAGAAAAAATGGTCATTTTTTCACGAAGTAACCAAAGACCAGTTCTTATACAGCAACCCAAGACCAGTTCTTAGCTGAATAAAAAGCTTATCTGCATGTAGCACAGGATACTATAACAATATAAAACTTAAAAAAAATGAGGAATCCTGATTCTCAACGCTATTTATTTAGCAACACTGCAATTTGAGATCCCGACCATATTATGCAACTGTAAAACCCTAGACACTGATTAAAAAATCGCATAAAATACATTACTACCCAACCTAGCCTAGGAGCTGCAATTGTCCTCCAAATAGAAAAAAGCACCAGTTGGAGTGAAAGGGCAGAGTGAAGTTGAAGATGAAAAAAAGCTCCAAGTAGTCGAGCCAGAGAGCGTGGAGGGAGCAGGGAGTGGGAGGGGAAGAAAGGAACTGAAATTCCGTGGCTAAGAAGTGGTTGAAGGAAGGGAGCAGGGCATATGATTGAGTCGGATCTGCGGCAATAATGAGGGCAGGAGCAGAGATCGAAATAAAAAACTGAGGCTCTACAAGCGTCGAGAGCTAGTCAGCGGTGGCATCTTCTGGTGAGGAAACATAAAGCGAGGAAGCAAGCAGGGGAGTTTGTCGCTTAGATTTGCTTCTTCCCTCAACCCCAAGCCTTGCTTTCCTCAGTTACTACTCTTTCCCTCTGCGATCGCTCTCTCGCTCCCATTCCCCATCTTGCCCTCCAGATTGGCTTATATTTACTGAGAATGCCACTCGAAGCCTCTGCATACGAATTAGAACCTTACCTAGGATCCACAAAAGGCAGAAGTTAATTAGAAGAGCCGTCGGCTGTTAGGAGAATAAGTAGGTCATCATTAACGCAAAAGCCGTATTTTAAATGGAAGCAACAGATTAGTGTTGATTATGAACTAACTAACCAATCGTTGATTAATTATACCCAATGACTCTTTAATTATCTTGTCCTACAATCTTATCCAATCATTAAGCAATTGACTTTCTAGCTCAACCGGGTCGGGTCCCTTCGAAAGGGGTTCTTGGTCTGGGCCTAGTCTCTTATGGCGGACGTGGGTCATCTTCATTCATTTATCTCTGCTACTCGGCGGCCGAGGGGACGGATGGATGGCACTGTTGGAATCAATGGTGTGTACCGCGTTGTCATGGACCATGATGTGGCTACATGCCGCTCTGCGGTTGCCAATAAGCTTCTTCTCGCCGCTGAAATGAACAACGGTCGGAACTCTCTCATTCGAGCCAGTTTTGGGGGTTGGCTTCTCTACACAGCTGCGTCCGAGGGAGATCTGGCTTTTGTTACTGATCTGCTGCGCAGAGATCTCCTGCTCAGAGGAGGAGAATTCGTAAAGCGTGAACCTGTAATACACATTTGGCCTTCTTTGAAACGAATCCAAGGACAAAAGCACTGTCCCGCAAAGAATAACCCCTTCTGTTCATCAGGATTATGCATTTTCTAATCCAATTCATACTCTCGTTTCTACAGCCCGTAAGTAGGCACTTGAAATTTTCCGACGCATACAGAGTGCTAGAAGTGCATTTCTCACTAACTGGCTCGCAACAAAAAGTTGAAATAAAATAAAAAGGTTCTTAAGAAATTCAGCCGAAAATAAAAAAGCAGCAGAACAGTATGGTTGTTGAAACAACATTAAATTCCAAAGGACGTAAACCCAGACCACTTTCTACGGATTTGCACGAGTCATCCCGACTTATATTGCTACATCACCATCCCACCATCAATGGTGAAAACCTGTTAAAGAAACAAGTGCGGGTTTGAATGAGCATGTTGGGCTTCCAAATGAAAATAGCAACAATCAGGAGTCTAAACAGTTATTATTAACCAATCAAAACTCAAAGCATGGATCCCAATTACTTGATTTCAACTGGACCAAATCCCTATTCAAATAAAATTGCCTCAAATACATGAAAGAGACAACCTGTCCGGTAATGTAACTGGCTGCTGGATTGATGGCCAAAAACTCCACTAATCCAGCCACTTCTTCAGGTTGACCATACCTTCCTACATTTGGAGAAAATAAGGAAATACAAAGCAATAAGGACATAACTATCTGATTAGGTCAACCAAAGCAGCGACTCACCCAAAGGAATGGTCTCCAAAATTTTCTTCTCAATATCTCCCCCAAGCTTGGCAGTCATGTCAGATGCAATAAACCCTGGGGCGACAGCATTAACCTAGACGAAAGTATTGTATTTTAGTCGTTTCAATCAAGCTTGTAGTAGTTGAGTAAAGAAAAAAAGTTTAAAACCCCTACATTGATATTCCTCCCTGCATATTCTCTTGCCACTGTCTTTGTAAAGCCAATTACTCCAGCCTTGGCAGCACTGTAATTAGCTTGCCCAACGTTGCCCACTAGCCCAACAACTGATGCTATATTTATTATCCTCCCCTGCAAAATCCTCTCAGAATTAACGAAGCCCCTCTCTTTCCTTGAATGTGTTATGGAATACTGAATAATTATAGCATTGTATATAATAATTGTTTTAGATGCAACTTATTCGGTGTTTCATGTGCACTGTTGTATAAGTAGGCAATCTTAATGTGCCAACGAGTAAAATTTGTTCTACTGTATATCAGCAACTGTGTACACGCCTCACTTCGCTCTAGCTAACAAAGTAGACCTATTCTCAGGTTATCTATTCTTAGCAACCTCACGTGATAGTGATTTTGTTAAATCTGCATGTAACAGCTGAAAGACACTACTAGCGGACATAAAACGGTACCCAAATGAAAATTTCAAGTTACCTTCCTTTTTTTCATCATAACTTTGGCTGCCGCCTGCAATTAGGGAACCTATTATACTTCCAAAGTGAAAACTGAAAACTGCAGTTTTGTGTACAACAGTACAAGAGCTTGAAAAAAATTATCACCTGCGTGCATAGATATACACCAGTAAGATTCAGATCAATGACCTCTTTCCATTGTGATGTCTTCATTCTCATCAACAAACCATCTCGAGTGATTCCTAATTCCCACAGAAATAAATTAAACCAACACTGACGTGAGAAGAGATGAATTCAAAATGAAAATAGTATCTACCTGCATTATTAATCAGTATATCAACAGTTCCCCATTTATCAAGTGCCTGCAAAATAGACATGGAGGAAGCACTGAACATAAGAAACTAAATCGTTTTGGTTCAGTTAAAAAGGCAATCTGGATGCTCACAGCCTTAATCATTGATTCGACATCAGCTTCCTTTGATACGTCTCCTCCAAAAGCAAAAGCTTCTCCACCACATGCCTCAATCTGTGAATCAAAGTCTAGCAATTACTCCAAAGTCCTTGACCACTCGGAAAAGTTCACAAGTATACATAAGAGAGCAGAGTTTGCCCTGAACCTAAAACTTAATAGGACCCCAAGAAATAGAAAAAAAAAAAAGAAGAAATTTCTTCACATGTGCAGGTTTTACAATATATCATAGCTTTCGACTGACCGTAAGCAGACAGCAACAAAAGATCAGTCCATGTTCATAGTTTGCGTACATGGACTGACTTGGATGGTGGCATAATGCTCTATGAAAAATTAAAAAGACATTCTTCCATAATAACATAAAACTGTAACATCATGAAGAGAAAGTCAAGACATAACAAGAATCCATCATATTAAAACCTCTTTCGCGACTTCTTCAGCCTCCTTTGATGATCGAGCATAATTGATGAGGACCTGTCATATCATATTGATTTGCAGATCTTAGGAAACTGGTAGAAGATAAAACAACAGACCCTGCACTGGTAATTAGAACTTAATCCAAATGATCTATCAATGCCCAACCTTACAGCCAGCTTTGCCCAAGCTCAACGCAATTGCTTTACCTATGCCTCTAGAAGCTCCAGTCACAACAACCACAGGTGCTTCCACCTTTTGAAGGTTTTCAGTGCTCGCTTGCTCAATTGTAGCAACCTTAGATATTATTCCTACGTGAACAATTTTAACAAACGCTCTTCATTACTATGACAGTTCGAGAAACATGGATTCTGTCATCTATCTAACAACCCCGAAAATTACAGAAAAACAAAAATTGCTTCGATAGAGATCTGAAAACTATTACGCGTTGAAATACACTGCAGTAACCCATTTCAGATTGTAATAGCATAATAGCCTATGGTAGTATATAAATAATAAGATCAAATAGAAGACTTCATTTCCACCTAGACGAGTTCAAGAAATCGCAGTTGTCAACATTTGAATCAGTATAAGAAGACTTGAATGTCAAGATCGATTACCAGAAGAAACAGAAGAACTCTTCGACCTGAGATGGAGAGCAAAGGGAGCGGAGAATTGATCCATTCGAATTCCACCTCGTACCGGAGAGCATTGAGGAAAATAGCCCGCGCTCAGATGAGTGGCAGTTCCAGCGCTGCCAGAAATTCCGAGAGATTTGAAAGCAACGGCGCTGGATCCAGCAATGGCAGCCATAGACGCTCCGTGTAGTCGGCGAGCGAAGAGGAAGGCGGAAGAAGAAGCTATTACAGCAATTGCAGGAAGAAATGAAACAGGGAAAGAGATTCAGTATTTATATAAACGCTCGGTTCTCTTCTTGGGGAGCTCCGGAGACGGGCGATGCAACCGAAGATGGAGACAACATTGGTGAGGTGGTTGGAACTCAAATAGGGAAGAAATGGTCGACTTTCAATTACCAGGAAGCCCTTGCGTGTAAGCAATAAAGCGGGGCACATCGAGATGCAAAAGTGTCATTTTAGTTAAGATGAAAATGAATTAGTCGGCGCGTCGTTGAGATATAACGGAGGTCGGAGAGCGTGGCGTCGAAAGCCCTATTTTGTTCATTGTTATCCCTTCCATTTTCTCTGCAATTGCAGAGCTTTCAATCAGGAACAGCAGGAGCTTCACTCTACAGTTCCAACATCAGCCAAATAGGTTCTTTTCACCGGATTTTGACCTTAAACGATTGAAGGTCGTGGACGTGGGATGTGCTTTACCGAGTAATTTTGTGTGGCTCTCGGCATTTCCTTCTCTTCATTTGTGATTTTTTGGTACTCTCTCACTCAGTTCTCTTATTTCACTTATCTGAACTGTTTTCTTTCATTTTGCTAATATTGAACTGAAATGCAATATATTACTGAGCTACCTGTGAGCTAAAATTTTACGGGAATTCATTGTTTTGCTAGGTTTCTTGTTGCGGTGGAAATCTCAGCTATGAGCAATGCTTGCATTACTAGAGTTTGTGGCAATCAGCATAGAGCAATTGGGAAAGTGTGTCCCAGAAAAGCAATCGAATTTACAGTCTTAAGAAGCTTTTCAACTTCTACTTCACCACTCATCAATGGTGTTTCCCTTATTGTTATCCGGGCACCACCGTCATTAGTGCTGGCCGCGCGGCTTACCCCATCTGATGCTCCACAACGATCCGAGGAATGGTTTGCCCTTCGCAAGGACAAGCTAACTACAAGCACTTTCAGCACGGCCTTGGGGTTTTGGAAAGGAAATCGTCGCGCTGAGCTATGGCATGAGAAGGTATTTTGCCTAGAGCCCCAGAGCATAGAAGCCTGTAAAAGGTGTGCCATGGAGTGGGGTGTGCTGAACGAAGAGGCTGCAATTGATCGGTACAAAATCATTACGGGCAGGGACGTGAGCTTCCTAGGGTTCGCCACTCATCCGGAGCAGTGATTGCAGTGGCTTGGGGCCTCACCTGATGGCATTCTCGATTGCATCCCAGGAGGTGGGATTTTGGAAGTCAAGTGTCCTTACAACAAAGGAAAGCCGGAGATGGGTCTGCCCTGGTCGACAATGCCTTTCTACTACATGCCCCAAGTGCAGGGCCAGATGGAAATAATGAATCTAGATTGGGTCGATCTATACTGTTGGACGCCAAATGGAAGCACCATCTTTCGGGTGTGTCGGGCACGACCCTTATTGGGAGCTACTACACGGGATTCTACGAGAATTTTGGTGGGAAAATGTGGTGCCTGCGAGGGAGGCTCTATAATCTATTGGCGGGGAAAGAGAAAGAGTCAGCGTTGTACAAGCCAACACCAACACATAAACTCACTGGGCTAGCCATAGCTACAAGCATTCACCTGGCAAGTGAAGCGAAGTTATTGTGTAGGGAAGTTGCAGGGTATGCTGACTTTTACAAGTGAACACTATGGTACAAAGGGAAGAAAGCCCCTCTTTGATTTACCATTTTCGGAGTTGTTCGTTGAACTTCACTTTATAGATATATTATCCAATCAACCCCGTAATCAGGAACTTGGGTAGACACAGGGTGCAAAGCCTCACAAAATTTAAGTACTACATTGTAAAAATTAGGAGGTACAAAGTAACGCATGTTCACCATTAATGCACAAAGAAAAAAGACAAACTCCTCGAGTTAGAATATCAAGGGCTGTCCACCAAGGAGTTGCGTCCCAAGACATCACCATTGGCACCAGGATAATCCTTCCCCTGCAACTCCTCCCGCATTTGCATCTCGTGAATGGTGGAAGCAAGAAAATGCACAAGGTAATTCTTTGAATCCATCTTAAATTGCGTTGACAAGCATGTTTGCGTGCATCACTGTCTTGTCTTTTGGGTGAATAAGCAGTCCCCTAGTACACTTCAGGCATAGGCATGCCACAAGTTTCTTCATTGTTCTTCCATTGAGCTCACAAGCTCAGACCATTCAATCACGAGTGAATTCACAGCTTCAAACTATCCAGAAGAGGTTGCATATTAACACTTTTGACCTAGCTGTCGAAGCCAAAAAAGATATCCTCTTCTCTATGGTAATGTCCATTACCGTCCCTGCATGAATATTTCTATTACACACCACTGGGCTGCTGATTGATAGACTTCCGTCTGCCCCTCCCGGAAAACCGGAAAATCGACATTCTTACTGTCTGCCTTGCACATTCAACAAAAGTTGACATGAAAATCAACTATCCTCCTCAAGTAGACAACTGATATAGCTGACTTTTCTGTTCAGCCGTTGCCGGGTGCCTGGAGTGACAAACCTTTCGGCCTTCTTCTCTTACTTCATACTCACACAGCTGCTTCAAGCAATCTGAGCAACGTAATTCCAAACAGAATGTTTCTTCATACTCACTGTCATTAATGCACCGACCACACTGACCACATCGCGATATGCAAAGTGAACATCCCCTGCATTCTTGAGTTGCATGGTCTGTCCCCACACAACCCACTACAGGACAATCATAAATGAGTCTCAGGTTCTGACATCTGGGGCACACTTCTATGTCTATGGCACAGTCATCATAACAAGACAGATATAAATTTCCTCTGTGATAAAAATGTGGCTTGTGTGAAGTGTTCATTGTCGTGCTATCATCACCCAGCAAAAACTTCATCTCTTCAAAATGTTTCTGTGTCACACCATAAATTCCACCAATTCTTAAATTCTTGACCCCTTGAGCACCAGTTGCCTTGAATGCTCTTAAGCTATTCACAATACCCTCCACACTGAGTCTTGTACACCCAGGAACACACAACTGTAAAAGGAATAAAAACCAATGAATAGAATCAGTAAGTATCAACTTTCAAAAAATAAAGTCTTCATGTCATGTAACGACAGACTTAATAATTCAATAAGGATACATCTGGCGAGTGTAACAATGCCTTCAAAAAATAACTTTTAGCAAGAGAAATCTTCTTTCAAATCTGTGAGAAAATATATGAATTCAGATAAAAAGATAAGTTAAAAATCTTTGAAATGGTGAAGGTGATGATACAACTATGAGTGGCGCGTAGAGTTGAGATATTATTAGTTAGGAGAACCAGCCAAATATCAAAGCATTAACCATACTCACCTTAGTTAACTTAGGATTACTGTCAAGAACCCGCTTCAGACCATTGTCTGTAATCTTTTGGCATTCGACCAGGCTCAGGCATTGCAGGTTACCTTGAGCCTTACTGGTTAGTTGCAAAAGAATGTCATCTGTAATTTTCTCATTCAATGGTTGTTCAACATGAATACTCCTCCAAAAAAGGGGATCCCCTCGAACAGTTGAGCATAGAGACTTGCAAACACTTTCAACAACAAGGAGATTGCGCAGATCCAAATATCCAAGGGTAAAACTTAAAGCAGAATGAGGCGCACCTACATCTAAAATTTCCTCATCGTAACCTTCATCTTGCAGAATAGAAATGTCACAGGTGTCGTTCCAAAGAGTAAGAATGTCCTCCACACTGCAAGCTGAACCATAATCATCATTAGATGACATAAATTCTTCATTCTCCACCAAACATCCGCTAAAGCTACCCACTGAAAGAGTTTCATGGAAAGCACCTCCATGTGAAGGAAAATTGTGAAATCTCATAGGTTTATTCACAACAAAATTAAATTCTGCAAATAACATATGATTCTCTTCGTCTCCTCTCCACACATCTTCTCCAAAGGCAGCATAGTCCACCCCAAGGCCTTCTAGCCATCCTGTGATTGCAGTAAAAGTTGAACTTATATCCATACCAAAAGGATCTACGGGAAAAAGATCAACAACGTCCTTGGAAATGGGGTCGTGAAGTCCACCCAGGTCACATCTGTCTCCACCATGACTAAAGCCGTCATCAGGCTCTTGGTGTGAAAGCCAAGATTGACCGACCCCGTCATGATCAGGAATACCACTGATCAAGCAACCATTTGCTATGCTCATCGGTTTTACCAAATTATCCTCAGCAAGATGTGGTGATAACAATTGCCGATGAGAAAAATTTAAAGCCATGTATAATAATCTTCGCCCAATTCCGAATTACTAAAGTAAGACACCTTACCTAATATTTCATATGCCCCCTCAGAGATCAATGCAGAAAAACGACGGCATAGGATATGCAGCGAAATTGCGAAAACAAATTTCATGTAGATCTGACAAGAAAACCCTCCATTTTAGATGACAAACTAAAATAACGCACCAAAATTTCAGAGTTTCTCACAGACGTTGTTGAATCAACTTCAGCTCAAACATTACCATTTCAGATCGAACAACAGGATGTGAATCAATTCAATGTCTCCCTTTCTTCTTTCGTCTTGACTTTAAAGTAAGTCAGAAGACACAATTGAACGAAGAAACCGAGAAAAGTTATGGACATAAAATTCCAACCAGAGAGCGGAGAAGTCGAATCAGGAATGGGGTGACGAAAAAGAAACAGAAGATTTCAGGCACAAAGAAAGGAACCAGAAGGAAACCCTACTTTACGGAAAAGAGAAATCAAAACCTAAAACAGAAAAGCTGTTGAATGTAAGTTTGGCACCTGAGGTGAGGAAATATGTCGTCTTCGGCGGGGATCGGAGACTCGAGAGAGGGGTGGGGGCGATGGGGCGATGGGGCGGAAGAAACGTAGGGAAGGGAGGAGAGGGGGAGGAGAGGGCGAGAAAATAGAAAATAAGGGACCAGTACGGAGCCGGTGAATTTGTCTTGTTTTGGGGAGGAAGGAGGCCGAGAGAAACGACACGTGTCCTTGAAAAGATTCAGTGTTCCCTGCTTTGGAACTTGGAAGTGTGGCGGGAGACTGATTCCGATACGACTTGCCTCTTCGTGTCCGTCTGATCTTGATCCAACGTCCCCAGAAAGACAAATGAACTGCAAAATGCGCTGCCACTTGCTTGGAGATGGGCTGGGCTTTAACTGGGCCAACGACCCAAAGCCTGGCCTATAATTCGAGTCCTTCTTCATGGATAGGCCGGTTCACCACCGGGGACCGCTCGTAATTTTCTCGATTTGAAAATTGGTCTAAAATAGGTTCTGTATTTTTCACATTGAGTCTAAAATAGGTTCTTAAATTAGCTGGAAAATCATCGTCCGGTCAGAAGAGGTTGACGACGCAGTTGCTTCAGTTCTCCTAGAAAAGGTTTTTCAACTGACTTTCACGTCGCTGTTAATTTCAGTGGGGAGTTCTGTTATTGTAACATCCCTCTTTTTTTACATAAATTTTTTTTATTTTTGGAAAGTCGTTTGTCTTCAAATTCTTTTCTTAAAACTCAGCGGAAGAGTTTTGATAAAATTGTGAAAAACTCATCATTTATTCAAGTCAAACATAATATTACATGAAAAGCAAACATATCATCATACATATAAAATAAACATGTTTATAAACATTGTTTGAAACTAAAAACCCAAAATGCATCAAAACATCTTTTGACATCCCAACGGGTCGGCACTTAACGATTCAAGTTTCTCGCACCAGATTTGCCTCCTTCACGGCGTGATTATCACATCAAACATGGAGGGCTAAGTCTGTCACATCCATCTTCATCCCTTACATCACAAAGCATAACCTAAGAGCCTAAAGCTTAGTAAGAAATCTCATGAACTTACATGTCTAACATGCTCGTGCTTTCGTAAAAACATACAATTCATTTTGTTATTTATCGTTCTCGTTTACTTGACATGGCTTTCCACCCCGTGACTGCCCTGACCACAGACCCCACCAGGTAGCCCTCAGGCCCTCTCGACCCAGAAAGCGCAGGCCCTCTCGACCAGGAAATCTCAGGTCCTCTCGACCCGACTTTCACCTGTGTGCCCTGATCAAAAGCTCCACCCCGTGGTTCCACCAAGATCCATCACATTTTCGGGTACCACCACATGGCAGCACCTAGCCGTCTCGACCAAGCTTATCACCTCGTGTCTTCATCCCATTGTTTCAGCTTTATATACATTAATGCATCGAATGCCGGAGACGTCTCATACCATCCCGACATCTGGTTGGGTGACATTTTGAAAACATGCATGAAAAACATTTTCGTTCTTTTCTTAAAACATGATGCATGTGCATGATTATGAGCATACATATGCATGATATATTAAAAATAACTCAATCATATGCAAACGTACAATAACCAAACGTCTCTCAATAACATGAATGATATTCATAGACTTTCTTAGTTTAATTATACTCATAAAGCAATTTACACATCAAACATCAAACATCAAACAATGTCAACCATGCCCCCATCAAGCCTAAATTGTTTGGGTCGGTGTACGGTGCGATACACCATAACAGAATATTATCATTGATATACTCATAATCATTAATCAAATAGATTACTCATACTAACAATGTACCTTAACTCCATACTTTATGATGTAGTCCCCTAAGGGGCCAAAGACATGCAAGGATTTACTTACTTTATCTCCTTAGCTTAGGCTTAGTATTCCGAGTTCTCAAGGATCTGATGAGCTTGCTTATATACTTTAACATCATAAAATAAAATAATATAAGAAAAACAAGAAAAACTCGTAATACTTTATTTTACTAGAAACTTTCTGCAATCATAACTTTTGCTAAAAAACTCTGATCAAAACACTTAAGGTACCAATTTCATTCTTAAGATGTCTAACACATTTCTTTAGAAGATGTTGTGATCAGATTCTTACTTAAAAGCCTTATAAATTCTACATCTTTAAAATCGGGTATAACATGACCATAGTTTTTACCTCAACTTCCGATATACACAACTTTTGCTACACTAATCGGATAAGAATGCATAAGATACCAATCTAAACCTTAGAATGTTGGCTACACTTCATTATAAGAGATCATAACCAAATTATAATTCAAAGACTTCGTAAAACTTATATTTCAGAAACTGAGTAACATGACTTATAAAGTGTATACTCATAAACTACCTTCACAATTTCATGTATTCTTAACCATGTAACGTAAATTTCATCCCTTATAAGTCATTACAACACCAAAATGAACGTCGTAAAGGTATTTATTGGTACCTTAGGGCTTGAGTCGTAAGTTTTTCCTTCTCTTGCACTTCTAGCTCTTAAACACCAAAATTTATTGCACAAAACACTAAAACCTCACACTTTTGCACAAACTCTACTTTTCTCACGCGAATTTGGAGAGGATTTTAGATATGAGAGAGAGATGAGATAGAGATCTGAGGGTCGTGATTGCTAATAGCCGAAGACTCCAACAAATTTTATCCATTTGGAAGGTGGAGAGTCATGTGGTTCAAGCATGAGGTGTCACCATCCAAGCTCACTACCTCTTCAAACATGAGGTGTCACCATCTTTTTCACGTGATACTTCCCTTTTGGCCCATCCTTAATTAATCATGGATTAAATTCCTTAAAATTTCATTAAAATTCAACATTTCAGCAATAAGTTGTCAACCCTTAATCAAACCCGAGAGTTCAAGGTGCTCCCCTTTATTCAGGGTGTTAACCGTCATTTAAACCTTTCATAACTTTTGTTCTACAACTTGGATTTTTCTAATTCAAAAACTCATTTTTTTCTCATTGAGTCTAGTTTAACTTTGTAGGAGACTTAAACTTTAAATTCGGAGCCTATTATGTTCAATTATACGAAATACCGAACATCGCTCAAAAGTCCTTAATTCTATAGTCCAGTTTTCCTTATCCAACTTCAAACTAGCATAACTTTCTCTCCAAAACTTCAATATAGTTGATCTACCTATTAATCTTTTTTATCTAGATGTCGATTACAACTTTGAAGAAGAACACTTTGTCAATTAGGCTCTTCTAAGTCATGATATGATTGAAACACAGAAACTACTTCATTACCAAATTTCAACCCGACATTTGTTATCAACCGTTGTGTTCTAAGATCCATAACTTTCTCTATATCTTTCTAATTCAAGAAATTCTTGTTGCTGTAGTTTCATCTAGTAGTCTATTAAATGTGTTTAAAAGAAACCAAATTCATGTGAAGATCCTAAAATCTTGGAATTAGGTAATTACTAATATTATTTCTGATTCATCAATTCACTACTTCTAAGGTGTAATTTCATCACTATATTAATCTTTTCTTAGTACATTTCATACTCTAGTTAACACACTACATTTATACAAATCTAATTTACATAAAAAAAAGTTAGGTGTTACAATCATGTGAAATTCTACGTAGGGTATGGGCTATCGTTCCCGGATGGGCTCAACTCATACTTGTCCATTTGCTCACTATAGGCTATGGTCCATAGCTGCTCTCTGCTCCTTTTCTTTTAGGCCTTTTTCTGTTCTGAGCCCACTGGTTGGAGACTTGCAGTCTCCTCATCTGCCACCTGTATGGCCGGAATCGGTGCGGGGGTCCCTATCAAGCCCCCTCCCACTCCCGACCACGGATAAGCCTCCCCCGCAGGCCAACTCGGTGTTTTTGTCTCTCTCCTTCACCACCGCTCCAAATCTCTCCCACCCCAAAAATTGAAGCGGCCATGTCTCTCAACACGGCGGTTCGAGTTCCTTTCTCCAATCCCCGGGCGACCCAAGATGGCCTGGTCAGACACTCTCTTTTTTCCTCGAGGACGAGTCTGAGTAAGCCTCTTCGGCAGCATATGCTGGTAGTGGAAGCTAAAGGAAAGAAGGGAATGCAGTCCCGTCAGTTTCAGAAGCCACCTCCCTTACCTAAGATTGAAGACGACGGCAATCCCAAATTTGTGATCTTCATCCGCATGGCCAATGTATCTTCCTTTTTATCTCTCTGCTTCGCTTACGAATTTCTTCTATTTTCCCATGCTTCTTTAAGCAATTGGTGCGAATTCATTTGCCAGGTTTATCTATGGTACCCGCTAAGTCTTATCACAGGCGGCACCACTGCCAAAATCATGGTCGCGGCAAAGGATACTTTTGTGGGTAAATATATTTACAAAGATACAATTGCTAGGAATATTGCTGCCGTTATCTACCGGGTATGATTCCAGCTCGATTGAATTCACTACGGAACCTCGTTTGCTTACCATTTCTCAAGTTCTTACGTACAAACCCATAGATAACAGTACCGTGACCTTGAAGTCTATGAATAGCAGTTTAACTCGAATGATGTAATTGATATGCGTTACATTATTTTTGTACTGTGTCAACTATAAAGCATCCTGACAGCCATTTCTCAGTGATCAAGCGGTGAATGAAGTGTGTTATCTCTCTGGACAGCTACTATGAAGTTAGATTGATAGTCATTTCCACTTTCTTGCCACTCACTTGTGATTAATGTCCTTGTTCTAAGTAAAACATTTCACCTGTACTTTTGTTATTTTTATTGTTGGAATTAACCGACTATCAGATTGTGCAATAGGATGAAAAAGAGATACAGAAGACTGCTGTGAAGCAGTTCCGAGTTCTGCGCACCGCAACGGAATTTAGATATGGCTACAAGCTGGTGGTATGCGTCCAAATGACCTTATGTTTACACCTACTAAGCTTGGATGTCTTTTTAAAGAAAGAAGAGCTGATTTTTCTGGTCTTGACTCTCTTGAACTCCAGGAAAATGGCAATGTGAGATCTGCGCTTGCCAACTCGGACGTGATCGAGGTGAGTCTTTGATTTCCGGGTCATGCTCAGCCTAAAAGCAGAACAATACAAATGATGATTAGGCTGGTCATTTGGACTTAGCTTTCTATGTTAGAACCTGTTAGGGGCTGTAATACTGATCTGAATTTGAATATATTTGTAGCTTCCAACACCGGACCAGCTGAAGACAGTTTTCGATAAAGTCAAAGACTTCTTCGGGGATGCAAAAGAATCATTCGGCAAGATAACAGCACTCAATGCGAGCGAAAGTGAGGGTTCAGAAGAGAATATTAAACAACAGAGCAAGTGAGTTGCATGCAGTGTTTTATAATTGACCATTTTCGACCAATCTTGCTCATCTTAATCATTGAATTTCACGATGTTCGATGCAGGGTCAAAAGTTGAAACTTCTGTAGAAATGGGATTCCAAATATTGGAGAGAGACGTACACAAATTTGTACCTTGTGCGAGTGAGAGGCATTCTATAGTTTACATTTTGAACACCCAATTGGGTTAATGCAAATTCTGTTTCTGGCTTTACTTTCAATTTCTCTGTTCATAAAGCCATGGCTTCCCGATACAAGATTAATAGATTCTACTGCAAGCATCCATTAAACTGCATTTGCTTGAGGTCAAGGCTGACGATAAGACAGTGTGTTGATTGGTCGGAAGAAGGAGATGAAAGACAGGTGGATGTATGAATTAGAAGATGGTCGGCCATTAATGTAGATGATGCAACTTCACCTGTAACTCTATATGCTCAAAAGTCATAGCTTTTAGTTCGGTATTTTCAGTTTCCCACTCTCGATTAGGCCAGATAGATCCTTTTATATCCTTTCGATCTCCGGCGAAGCATGTTTTTAAAGTTTAATGTTAGTGTTACCCTTTTAATTATGGGACTAAAAATATGTTTTTTATGTATAAAGGAATGATTTTTTCCTTTTATGTGAAATAGCTTCATCTTCCTCGGTCGTTCCAGACATTTCCAGCCGTACAAGTTAATGCGGAGGTTTTCCGCTCATCTACTCCAACCTACTTGTCACGTCTCTCTCTTTCTCTCTCAGCCCATGATTTCTCTTAAATCCCCATTTTCAGTCTCGCTTTACCCTTGAACATTGCGAATACATCTTCTACCATCTTACTTCTCTTGGTTATTCCGCCGCTCGACGGCTTGTATGCGAAATCTGGGTTGGGAGCTACGATATCCTCCTGCAAGACCCTGTTCTTAGATGCCTCTTCTTCATTCCTAGATCTGACGGAAGATCTGCTGCCATGGGGGTCTGCTTCGTCGAACATCTTAGCGCTCAGCCATTTTGGATCACTGCGTTGTTCATTCTGGGTTCTCTATCCATCCTCAAATTCCTTGTGGCTTCTATCAAATGGGTGTATGTCAATTTTCTGAGACCACCGAAGAACCTCAGGAAGTATGGATCCTGGGCACTCGTCACCGGTCCGACCGACGGAATTGGCAAGGCCTTCGCTTTTCAGTTGGCTCGCAAAGGTCTTAACCTTGTTTTGGTGGGCCGAAATCCGGACAAGCTTAAAGATGTGTCGGACTCCATACAAGCCAAATACGGAAACATCCAGATCAGAAACGTTGTAGTTGATTTCTCCGGCGACCTCCCAGAAGGGATAAATAGGATTAAGGAAGCCATTGAGGGATTAGATGTTGGGACTCTGATCAATAACGTGGGGATATCATACCCGTACGCGAGATTCTTCCACGAATTGGATGAAGAGCTATTGAAGAACTTGATCAAGATCAACGTTGAAGGAACTACGAAAGTTACGCAGGCTGTTCTTCCCGGAATGCTGAAGCGGAAGAGAGGAGCAATCGTGAATATTGGTTCTGGTGCGGCAATTGTGATTCCATCTGATCCCCTTTACGCTGTTTATGCTGCTACAAAAGCGTGAGAATCAGCCTTCGTTCTCGTTTCGTAACACCAGATCGTTAAATCATTCTCTGTGCTTATGGCCTAATGGGTTGGTTCATTCTGCTTTTTCAGGTACATTGACCAATTCTCGAGAAGCCTCTACGTTGAATACAAGAAGAGTGGCATCGATGTGCAGTGCCAGGTTTCTCTCTCTTTCTGGCTTTTCATTTGATGAGTTTCAGGAGTAGCTCCGTTGACTCATGTTGAGAATTGACTTGTCTAATTTCCACCCATGTACTCATAATTTAGTTGTCAAATGTTCTGAGTGATAGAAGTGTCTATTGTTCATTCATGCATAGGTCAACCAGCCTAGAAATATTGATAGATGAGAAGCTGGACACATTAGGCATGAAGGTTTTGGTTTTGTCAATGTAGGTTCCACTGTACGTGGCTACGAAGATGGCATCAATCAGGCAATCGTCACTGTTCGTTCCTTCCACTGATGGGTATGCAAGAGCGGGGCTGCGTTGGATCGGATACGAGCCGAGGTGCACGCCGTATTGGCTGCATTCGCTGCTGTGGGGGTTGGCTCTCTCCTTGCCGGAGTCCATCATCGATGCATGGCGCCTCAGGTTCTGTCTTGCCATTCGGAAGAGAGGACAGGCCAAAGACAGCAGGAAGAAGGATTAGAATTAGTTCCAGCTGCGGCAGCTCTACCCGTCTAATTATCTGCAATGTTGGAGACTTTTTTGGGCTTTAGTCTGTTGATTACATACTCTGTTTTTCAATCTTGATTGCTTATGCACTTGTTTGACATTAATGGAAAACTGCGTGTCAGTCTTTGTGATCTAAATTCCATCTGCAAGTTCATAATGGCCTCAGATTTGTAGATCTGGGAAGTGAGAAGAAAAGAATGGTGGGGAAACAAGACAGGACAAATCCCCGATCTTGTGGATAAGAGAAGTATCCACAAAACACGAAGGGCAAATGCCCGTTGCTCCGGCCTTAGCTTGGGTGCTCTACAACATTCTCCAGCCGGCGCTTGACCAGCTCAACCGCATGCGCAGTGAAAAGGGAGTGGTCATCGGCCTTGGACTTGGGGGGTTGGGGGCTTGACTGCCTCTGGGATTGTTTTCCCCGACCTGCCAGCGTCTGCAGCTGAAATAGCGCCATAGTCGGGGGACTCTCCTGCTGTTCGTGGTCACTCCAGCCATTCTTTGGGTTCTGTATTTCTAGAACCAGCTTTGAATCAGCTGGACAGGATCCGAGTTCATGTCGGGAGGAGCTGTTTGTTGAGAATTCACTTGCCACTGTTATCTTTCCATACTAGGAATAATAATGATTTATATCGTAATAGACTTCACCATTAACGAGGACATGGTCTTAAAGAGCTCGAATCTTTGACGGCGAGGTTGCACACAGAGGACGGAAACAATGGTTCGGAACCATTGGTGGCGTCAATATCTGAGTAAAACTAACCGAAATCTGAAATTAGCAAAGATTGAGAGGAAAGGAGCTTCTTGGTCTGTTTGGAAACAGGGTGGGCGATATCCATGGCTACAACTCCGGTGGCTCACCAGTCTCGTCCATCTCATGAATAGCCTTTTTCCTTGCTATATTAGCATCATTCCGCCCTCCTAATTCTACCTGCCCTCCACCGCAGTGCTTGTTTCTTTTGCTCAATCACTGCATCCGCACCCCTTTGTGTTACCCCGGCCTTGTACAATGGCTCCCAAACTCCTCATTCTGGCGCTCATCGCCGTCGCCGTCGTCGGAGTTGTTTCCGCAGACTCATCCCTAGCCCCTACCCCAAGCTCAGGCACTGACGCTGAAACTGGAGAATATATCCCACTCCCAGAAGCCGGCTCTGACGACGCAATAGGTAACACCTACGAGCCTGCAACAGGACCAGCAGCTGCAGGGCCAGCCACGTTCGACGCAGTTGAAGCCCCAATTGGTGGACCTGTAGCAAGTGTAGAGCAGGCTTTCGGACCAGTAGCTTCAGGACCCAGCAGCGGTGTTGCAGCCATTGAGGCCTCTGCCCTTGCCGGAGCGGCAGGGGCTGCTGCTGTGGCAGGCTTCTTCTTCTTCTTCTAATTGACCAGAAACCCACAATTGAGGCAAAACTCAAAAACTGTGGGTTTCAAATCCATCAACGGAGTTACCACCGGCTTGTTCTGCATTGCATGTCATCTGCCAAATTTGCTTACAAATTCACAATGTATTCGCACGGTTAATCACTGCAGATACACGTCTAAACTACTTTACATAATGTAATAAATTCAATCCAACATCTTTTCATTATGGCAACAAAAAATAGAATATTAAACTTTCAACTCCAAATGATCTACAAAAATGAAATATATAGATACTTTTACTATTTCCAGGCCTTCTTTCATCGGAAGTGTTGGCCTGATCGCTGCTCTCGTTTTTGCTTCTGGACACGCGATTTTGTGATTTTCGATCTCTTTGCTGCAAGTGGCATTGCCTTCCTGTGCTCTTTCTGCCTGTTGCTCATACCTCCAGTCTGCATAATATAACTAAACTTACTAATGAACCTTCCAAATAAAAACAAATTATTCAAAGTAATGAAACTCCCAGAGGGGGTAGTCATAATCAAAATTGATGTAACCTTCTTCTGTTTTACGGCAGCTCGAGCCTGGTACTCTCCTCTGCCTTCTCTACCTGCTCTCACCAACGCCAATCTTTCTTCCTTGGTTAACTTCTTCCGAACATGAACCTGTAAGTTTCAAGCAATATGTCAATGCTTGCTTGACTAGAAAAGTGAAAGACTTCAAGTTCTTTTGAGCTCAGTATCGGTTTGGATATGATGAAAGAGAATGGCAAACTAGATAAAAGTAGAAGCACCGGAGGAGATATTATAGTTTTTCTTACTTCAAGTTAGGCAGGATCTACACGCTTAGCACTCAGTTGATCAGAACTTGGAATCTTAAGAGCTGTTGCCTTTGCATCTGATCCTTTTCTAAGCAACCCATGCTGAGTCATGGCAAGTTTTGCTTCTTCCTTTGCCTGAATATACCCAAATGACCAAATGTATAAACTTACAAGATGTTTGTTCCAATTCAGCAAGAAAAAGAAAACAGCAACATTGAAATCTGATGACTGGTAGTCCCAACAAATTAGTTAGCTGCATTAGAGTAAAAGTTAATTTAACTTTAGTTTCTTTATCTTTGGGAAGTCTTCATTTGAAAGAATACCATCTCCTGCATCTGACGAGGGCCGCTTAAGCATCGTTCTAGCCAACCCTTTCAGAGCCTGAAGACTCGAATCCGCAGCAATAATCTGTTTCCCAAAATCAGGGAACTTCCTCTTCTTCACTTTAAAATCTTTCATTTCAGTTAGGCTCTCCCTTGAACCACTCTTATTTGCCATTTCAAAGTCCTCACTTTCGGAATCCTCTTCACCATCATCATTACTCCCATCGTTTTCAACTTCCTCCGCTTCATCCTCACTCACATCTTCGTCATCTTCTTCTTCATCATCATCGTCAAACTCACTATCATATTCATTGTCATTAGTGCCGTCAGTGCTGTAATTTACATCTCTATCTTCAGAATTAGCATTGTATTCCTCTGATTTATCATCTTCACTTTGATAATTGTCACCTAGGGTGCTTTCATCTCCAATGGCCTTTTCCTCGTTATCAGATCCAGAACCATCTTCATCTGTCTTGTCACAGTCATCTAGCAACAATTCAACACCAGGAACATTGCTGACTACACTGACTTCTCCATATGCTTTAGGCCTTGCCGTAGGGTTAGTAGGCCTTCCTCGGTCTTTTTTAACCAATAGTGATGGACAAACCTGCAAAATAAAGTACTCTTGAAGTTTCCTACATTGAACATTTGCATCGAGAATCCACACTAACAGCAAGAAAAAATAAACTGGAACAGAAAAATTAAATACTTCCCTGAAGAGATCAATAAGAGATCGTGCAGCCACTGAAACTGCCTTCTCATGTGATTTCTTGTACAAAGCAAGATCTTGAAGTAAATCTTCTGTCATTAGCTACTTGCTAGAAAATTTAAACAAAAGAGTAAATTGAAATAGAAGAGATTATTACACAATACAAATGAGTAAATTAAACTGGAGATAAGATTCAACTTTAATCCACTTATTTTAAGTATGTAAACTTAAACAAACATACTCAGTCTTCGAACAAGCTTCCAATGAAAATTTTAACTTAAATTGAACGTAAAAGCAATACAAGGTATAGGTATTTACCAGAGGCATATGCAAACAAATCTCCCGGATCACATTAAGCCCAACAGCAATCGCCTGCCAAAGAATCCTCCACATCAAATTCAAAGCAGATATGTAGGATATTTTGATGATCTCCAAGAGTATATCAATCATTATAAGGAAATCAAGACTGGTTGTTAAAGCAAACCTCAGGCCGAGAATGATCATGCACAAATTGATTTACAATTTGTTTGAAAAGAGGCTCTACTGCATCGGGAGGAACCTGCCTCCAACTTGCCAAGTTAATAACAGTAATGCACCTAAGCTACCATAAGAGACTCGAGACAATAAAATTAGATTAAATATTAAAATATAAAATAAACCAAAATTAAAGAGTTTTAATCCTTACATACCATATCATGGCATGTTTGAACGGCTGCGGCAAGTAAGCTGGTGACATCACGTTGATGAGGCTGCAAGTCTGAATGATATTATGTTTTGCTCGTAGAAACTTCAAGAAAATCATTACAACAAAATACCCGGCAATATTTCAGGAGGAAAGGATAAAAGTTTAACAAAAATAAGTGGTGAAGCCCAACTGTTCTAGCAATTACTTTAAGCATCATCATCTTAACCTGATAAATAGGAAGAGATGAAAATGTAACAAATAGTTAGAACCAGCTCCAAACTGGTTTGCTGTACAAATAGCTGAAATTCCTACGAGAAACTAAGCAGCATGGTGCCTGCAAACTTCCACTTTCAGTTCAAAAAAGTGATCCATGGAAAAAGACTTTAACTGTTAAAAAGGTAGACCGTGATCCCAGAGTAAGAGAACAGGCTCGGTCCAATTAACAGTTCAAGTCACACAATCCCATAATCCATTTTCTCTAACAAGAATTCACTAAAAAAAATACTATTTTCTTAAGGTGAAGGAAAATATCCAAATGCATGTCTTATTTTTTCAATAATAGAGGTTGACAGAGACGATGACCAATGTAAGCATAGCAATTTATCAACATGTCAACAAAAGTCACATTTGTAAAAAAAAAGGGGAGGATATGTTGGTTTAATATACATATAATACACACTCGAAATATTCTATTTTTATTTGGTCAGACATAGTTGTTCACAGATAACAGGAATTCTAATATCAAATTATAAGTAAATTAAATTAGTTAAGATTAGTTTAAGTTGGTAGTTTATATACTGAAGAAAATAGATTATCTAATCTAAACAAGACTGATTTTGGATGAGCAAAAATAGAAACAAATAGTTATGTACATACATGAGCAATTTTAATGTAGCCATGATATATTAGGTGTATTTACCTTAAACCTTTCACTGCAGGTTTGTAGTCGAGAGAATAGTTTCTCAGCAAATCCCTGCCAGAAAAGTAAGATTAGTGGTTTCTTTCAATTCATATAGATATAGTTTAATTATTGACACAGCTATTCAAGGTAAGGAACCTGTGCGTCGTTCAGATGATTAAGTGGTGAATAATGATCGGATGTGTTTCTCTCTGATGACAACGTTGTTTTTTTTTTTCATGCTACGAATCACACGTTGCAGTTTCGCTTTCTTTTTCTTTTTGCTAGAAAATGTACCTTGGTGGTGTGCCTAATATTTCCAAATGAAAGAAATAAAAATCATTTGGTTAAAGTAATAGGGACTTTAACTTTAAACCTGTCCTTCCAAACAAAGGTAGCTGACCCATCATAAAGTAAAAAATTCCACAGTAAAAGAGTATATTTCGAGCTAATTTCATACAACAGTAAATTATTATGTCATCTTAAAGATTCTGAGCATTTCATTAAAAATCTATAGCGAACTTTTGGGTGATTGAAACTAGTAAACCAATATTCAGTTGCAACATACAGCCAACCTTGTAAACAGCTTCTCTACTAAGCACTGCATGAGGTACTACAGGAGTTGAGTCATCTTCACTACTCGATGCATCACTATCATCACCATCAGCATCTGTGATTTTTTCATAATCAAGAAGAAATGACAAAGTAGCAATCATGATCCTGGAGATAAATTCATTTCAGGAAAAAAATGGTAACATCAAAACCCTCATCTTAAGAAAAATTCTAACCTAGTCGATAGATGAAAACAAGAAATACAGATTGCATTTGCAGTTCGATCATCAAACCACGGCTTTCTTCGATGCAGCTCACATAATCTTACAAGGGATCGCTTGGCTAATGCTTCGTCCTCCTTCTGCAACACCACTCGAGTTCAAGAACAATTTGAAAGGTAACTGAAGCTTCATAAACTACAGGAAAAAATAGCACATACTTGTAGCATAGAAAATAATATATTTTGAAGCATGATTTTTCGCTTCATTCTTGTGCTTTTGATTCATTCTTTTGATGCTATGAATAATGTGTGAGAATGCTAACTTCCTTAATTCTCGATCACCCTGGTCTGCAGCTCCATGAACAGCGCCGAATTTTCTCCAATGACAACCATCTATACAGATTATTTGGGCAAACAAAAAAGGAGGTAAAAATGCAAGCATTGTTAAATTTATTTCGAGTTCTCAAAATAAAGAATATGAGAAAATAAATTAGAATTTTATGTTTTCCATTTTGAAATTTACGACAGAAATAAACTCAAATGAATACAAACTTGGTTGTTCATCTTGACAGAAACTGAAAAAGTATATGGCTCAAAGAATTTGAGAGTTGCTCATTCTCATATCTAGAAAATAATTATTCTGTGCAAGTGTATTTGTAATTCTATTAAAGTTTCTTGTCCATTAATAGTAGTTAAAGACGAGAATAAGCTTTAGACCAAAAGCTAAAAATGATTGCCAGCCTTTTACTTTTTCGTTGTTTCTACCCATTCCATTGCTTAACTATTTTTCATCAAACCAGAATGCACACTACAAAATAATTCACACAATGTCGCGGAATACCTGTCTGTTGATCAGAAGGCAGAGATCTTGCAGAAGAACGGAGAAAGTCAGCGAGTTGCTTGGGGAACTCGGAGAGATGGTGATGATAATAAGGAGTTACATGGGCTAAGAACATAGCCTTTTCCCCAAGGCTTTTGGCAACAGTAGGATCACTACTAACGCCACCAAAGGATGTGAAGTTATGAGCAGCTTGTTGTTGGCAGAGTTCAGCAGAAGATTTGAATTGGCCGTAAACAAGAACAAGCTATTTTAGCCAAAAGCCAAATCCCTCGCACCAAGAGCCCTCACCGCCGAGGAGGTTAAATCACGGCCAAGAGCCCCGGCCAAGAGCCCTCTTTATATCCAATCTACCATTTAATACCATTTAATGAGCTATGACAGCAACAAGTTCATATCCTTCGGGCTTCATCTTGGAGAGAAAGGGTAGACTGAACTTTTGTGAACAGACCAAAAGGTAAGCATGCCATGCCTTTATAGCTCAGTGGTAGAGCGTCAGTCTTGTAAACTGAAGGTCCGCAGTTCGATCCTGCGTGAGGGCAGTTTTTTTACTATTTTTCGGATTTTTATAAGAGGCTTGACTTTGGGCCTGATGGGCTTGGAGCTCAGAAGCCCTGCCATCTTCCCCCTTGCCCTCTTTATAAATGGAGGAACCCTTCCTGATTTCTCCATCTCCGCCGATTCTGTCCTTCCATTGCAATGGCGAATTTTCGATCCACTTTCTATTTGCTTTCGATAGGCGTTGCGTTCGTCGCCGTGTTCTCAAACCTAGATGGACGTGTCAACGAAAGCGTATAATGATTGCAGCCCTTCCACCTTCGATTATCTATAGCAGCTACGCCGTGTTTATATGCGCTCGTAGGTTGCTTTGTGTTTAGGGTTGTGCCATTTTTCTTTCTTTAGGCTCGTTCTTTCGATAAATAACGTTGCTTCTACTGGTGAACTCCCTCTAATTGATAATTGATGGGGGATGTTCTTGTTTCCGAAGCATAAACAAATTGAAAAGAATTCGTTCTCGCCAGTATTAAACAGCGGGTGCTTTATTTATATCTGCACTTTGTTACCTGTCTCCTGGTACATACTTTCATTCTGCGCTCGATCTTATATTTTGGTTTCGCATGAATTCCATATCCTAGTTTCTGAAAAAAGGTTGATTTGTGGTGGATTTTGAAAACTCAATTTTGTTTTTTTTTTCAAGAAAGGTAACGTTGAAAAACAAACAGAACATTTTCTTACCCGATCTGATTGTATGATATCATAGTCTGGAGGATCTTGTATTTAATGGAAGATTATATACCTTTATCCAATTTGTAGATGATTTTTTGAGATTTAAAGTTTTGATGACAGTCTTCCACATATGCCATTTCTGCATTACAACAATTATTGATACGGCAATCTTTTATCTTTCATTTGTATTACTGAGTCAATAAAAATAAAAACTTAGCTTTCACGGATTTATTTTGGCTTTAGGTGTGTACTCATTTCATCATAGAATACTTGGTTGAAATGAGTGTTTGGCTATGATCACGTTTCAGAGCTTGGATTTGGATAGCCCTGAGGTTTCACTGTTTTAATAAAGCAATACCCAAAAGTAAAAATATTACAGCTAATGTTTGCTGATCTGAAGTTTCTGCCGCCTATATTGAAGCCTAAGATGCACCGAGTGAAGTTTCATCATTGTCGGAAGAAAGTTAATTGTTGATAGGCATGGTTGGTAGATGCTCCACTTCCGAACAAATGAACTGCAGTAACTCTTAATTGGCTCCCGGATTCGAAATTCACTGATCATTGATGACGATTTAGAGAAGCATTGAGGAAGAGAAACATAACCCATGTAGTTGATTTTTTGCTGAATGGAGATCCAAAGACTTGTAGAATTTTTGTTGAAAAATTAATGAATGTTTTGTTTCTGATAAGCTTGCTTCTGCTATCTATTATTGGCAAGGTTTTTAAAGATTGAAATGGAAGAACCAACTTCTGTTGTTTGATGGATGCATGTCCATGTTGGGCAATGGAACCAACAACAAGAATCAAATGTATGCTGACAGTGAATCCTTCCTATGGTAATAACATCGATTTTAAATGTCTTACACATAATCATAATGTGATTTTTTCAATTCCTCTTAAGCTGCATGGAATTCAAATGGGATTCGCCCCGGCATTTTATTTTCCTGGAGAAACATAGGTTGTTTTCTTCAATTTGAATTCAAAAATGGCAAAAATATCAGACCGTTGCAAGATCACTTCCTGAGAGTCATGGGAAAATAGTTGTGTAAATAGAGACAATGGATTGGAGGAGAGGTTGAAGAAGCAAAATAGTGGACAGCAGCGGCAGTGGAAGCACATGGCTGTGCACTCCTCATGCTCAACTGTGATTAACCCTCTTATCCAGAGCTAAAAATGAGCAGATTATGGCGCAGCCGCAGAGAAGAACGAAAACAAGAGTAAGATTCTGTTAGACCCTATGCCGCTATTAATGACGAGCTTTTTGTGAAAATGATTACGGCATAAGCCATAGTGTGACATTGCTGTGACAACTGATCATTTGTCGTTTCAACTCTCAGAGCTTGGGTACACGTGGATGTGTTTTTGACTCGAAGTTTTAAACTCAGAAATCATGACTACCGTAGAAAGTGCTGCAGTGAGGAATCAGACTTGAGCCAATTATAAGAACACACGGTTTCTGGCATCTGGATAACTGAAGCAGACAGAAAGATGGAGGTGATTTGATATCGCATCTGGCAGCGGTCAAGTCATTCACTCCCCTTCCTCTGAGTCGCTTTCTGGAATCTGGCCCTACTTACAAAAAGATCCCCTCCTTCGCCACCGTTTCATCCACTACCTTCCTCATTAGCTGCTCCGACCCTTTTCCCCTTTTCCATTTTCCGGTAATGGGTTGCAGTTTTTCTCTTCTTCACTCTGTCTTCCAAGCGTAGAGTAGCAAGCAAAATTTTGACAACCCACTTGCGTAATTCTCATCGTCCCCTTGAATCGACGGAGGAGGAGGTAGTTTTGCTGCAGAAGATGACGGTGATGAAGAAGATGGAATCGGCCGGAATATAAAAAGACCGTTTCTTTGACCCGTGCAGAATAGCCAATCATGGAGGTCCCAATAAACTTCCAGTCTTGTTTGGTTTATGACGATGAAATCATTTCCTCTGAATTTCCATTGAAGATGCTTCACTCGAACAGCTGATTCTCCGTCTATTCTTATCTCTAACTCTGGATCGTACCCAAATGGATCAGAACTATTTGATCCGCCATTAATGCACTCTACTGAAATCGCATGAAACTCCCCTCTCTCGTCGAACTGAATTCTCGTTGAATATTTCTTCTTTCCAAAGACGTGTTTTCTCTTCGAAACCAACAATGGGTCCATAAGGGCCGGCCGGCAACCAGTTTTTCTGTAAGCGTCTTTCTTTTGATCGCCGACGAGGAGAACGACCTCTTCGTCAGAAACAATGGCGACGTAGTAATCAGACTGTGGCTCGGTCTCTCCGTTGAATTTAGCGGCCTTGAGATCCCAAACCACGGTTACGGCTTCACCGTCGACATGGAAATGCTTGGAGCCTTGTTTTCTCCAGAAATACCAGGGTTTAAGCTCAAATTTACAGACGTATTGCTCGTCTCTTGCTGATCCTTGAACTGAAACTGAGAGCCCGAGTAAGAGCAGATTCTTGCACCACGTGATGGTTATGAAGCGACAATGACCGGCGAGCTTCGTCTGGTATACTGACATGAACACGCTCTGCCCTGACCTGATTGCTGTTGCTGTGTCGTTTTCCGTTGCTTTCTCGCCGGCGGAGAAGCAAGCTGGAATTCTGATGGAATCATGCATGGTCCTCTACGCTTTCCTCTGCAAGAAATGAAAGAAACTTGCTGGGGAGGAGAGAGAGTGGAAAGGAAATTGGACGAGAGAGAGAGAAAAGTTGCAGTTTGGCGAAGCCAGAGGACGACGAGGAAGAAGATGACCTTGTTTATATATGAAACCATTGCAGACCTCGACCATCACCCAGGGTAGATCAAATAATACCCGGAGTAATTTTTCAAAGCAATCATACGCAAAACTCTCCATTAATGAAGAATCTGTAAATAGTTACAGAGCAGAACATGTGGATTACAGGCCCCATTAATAAGATCCACCACCACCACAGTTACTCTCCATGACAGGCTTAGGATACATATAAAGCATGATTCTTGTTTCAAACAAATCCAATCAAATAATCTACAATTACTATTCAAAGTATAAGCTGGCCTCAATAATAGGCTCTCGCTATGTCATTTTCCAGTCCAACACATCTCATGTTTTCTGTTGTGTGGTGGTGTAAATGGCACGAGCCCTTTTCACCAATTGGGAAAAGAGTGGGGGTAGGCATCTATTCCAAGCAGAAAAACTACTCTGTCCACAAAGCCTGGACCAAGTAGTCCTTACGATAGAATTGGTAAAATTTCTACAACTAATTCGGCCTAACATTTGTGTTTTTCCATCCGGGAATCCACTGGATCAATCAGAAGACATAGCAAGGAATCTTGGTCAAAGAAGACAGTAAAAAAAGGAAGAATCTGCAGTTTAAGTGGGAGAAAATGGCCAACTATTGAAGCTTTATCACTCACTCTTCAATGGATTGACACAAACTAGAAAAACAGTGGCACAAACATGGTGCAGATGTAACGTGGAGAGCACAGACAGATTTGCAGACAAAAACAAAGCAGAAGCAGACACAGAATTCAAATTCAAACACGATCAGCATTTGAAGGAGAGAGATAACAAGCTACACAATCAATGTTCGATTCTACGACAATCAGCTTTTGGATCTAAAATGAGTCAAATCAATTATCATAACGGTGATGTCATCCAAACTACCCCTGGAAAGTGAGAGGCCGACTAGCTCCTTACAAGCTGCCACGAGGCTATTGGAGGGGGCCCTGTTCTCCTTCGAGGGAGACTCGGTCTTCACCTTCAATCGCTTCGCCAATGATATTCTTCTTGACTTTGAAGCAGGACTCTGGTCTTCGCAGCTGAACTCGTCTTTCTCGCCAATGTTCGTTCCTTGTTTCGTGACTAGACAGACTCTGCGTAGCTTTGACGACGGGCTTACATTGACGTGGCCATGATTTGGACCTTCTGCTTCCGCTGATTGCTTATCGCCGCACACTCGGCTGACAATATCAATGGCCTCTTGGTTGCCAACCTGGGGAAAACCAGTCTATTTCAAAAATTTGCAGAACAAAAATCCCATTTTAATTCTTCAAAACTGACCTGTTCCCACAATCCATCAGAAGCTAGGACGAGAAAGTTCATATCCGGAGTGAAAGACAAGATTTTTGTATCAGGCTCAGCTACAACCCAGTCCTTCAGATGGGCATCTCCGATGCTCCTTGAGATAGAAAGCACCCCATGAACTCTCCATGCTCCCCGATGAAACTCCACATATCCACCCTGCATTACGTTATTGCTGATGCATCAGAGCCATCTCTAAATTAAGGATATAGCACAAAAATTACCTTACGCTCTATTCTCTGCCTTTCGTCCTCTCGTCCCGCTCTATGGTCTTTTGTGACTGCTTCAGCAACTCCACCTCTAGATAGAACAGCTCTGCAGTCTCCCAAGTTAGAAATAATAACCTCTTGTTCTTGAATCAAAGCAGTAACGCAGCATGCTCCACTGCCAATTCTCTGCATAAGGAGGGCGGAATATTTTCTGAGATGTACATAATCCAATCGCAAAGTAAATGGCAATTTTGAATAGGCACCTCCCTAGGTTTTTCAAACAAAACAAAAATATTGAGATGTTAGGAAAAACCAATGTCAAAGTTGTGTTGACGAATAAGGTGTGTAGAAAAGTTGATAATACTCCATAAAATCTCAAACTGAGATTGCACATCGGATAAAATATTTTGTTCTCTACAAAGTGTAATCAAATAGGAAAAACAATATTAATCAATAATGATAAACACCAGAGAAACGAGATTAGTGACACTAAGACTTTTAGTTTGAAAAATCCTCGAATCAAAGAGGGTAAAAAACCACGGGACCCGTAGACCGCTTAATCAATCTTCCACTATATCAGAAATAAATTGTACAACCAAATGTTCTCTCTAGATTATCAAACTAGTGGCGTACCATACTTCATCATGATAAAAACAATGATCTTGGAAGACAATAAAAGCAAGTGATGATTAAACTAGAAACAAAACAACAGTTTCGTTTTTACTCTAACGGACAATCTTAGAAAGCAAAAAACACGATCTTCACCGTTCAGAATGTACCTTTGTATGTCGCAAAGCGACTGTCCAAATTGCACGTCGATCCAACGGCTGAATCTTGTGATAATCAAATTCGACTCTGGCTGGTGCAGAAAAATTCGAACCCTTTCACTTCTTTTTTTTCCGAACTTCGCTATAGGGTTTTCTTCTAAACAAAACTCTTATACAGGACTCGGCCTAAATATGGGTTGAGCCCAACAAATCTCCCTCTCAGCTCATATGTTGTGCTATAGCACGCCCGCTTTCTGCCTGTAAGAATTAAGTTTTTCTTTAGGCAAAGTTTTTGTCATCATATTAGATCCATTCTCACTGGTATGAATTTTCTCGAGCTGTAACATCTTGGATTCTAACACATCTCGAATCCAATGATAACGCACATCAATATTCTTTGTGCGAGAGTGGAATGTAGAATTTTTGTTGAGATAAATTACACTTTGACTGTCACAGTACAAAATTAATTTATCTTGATCATAACTCAATTCTTGCATAAATCTTTTTATCCACAATACCTCTTTACAAGCTTCTGTTATTGCAATATACTCAGCCTCTGTAGTTAATAATGCAATACAATCTTGGAGTTTAGATTGCCATGAAACTGCTCTCCCTGCAAAGGTAACCATATAGCCGGATGTAGACTTTCTTGAATCAATATCACCAGTAATATCTGCATCTGTGAAAGCATCTAACACAGTTTTACCATTTCCAAAACACAAACAGACCTTGGAAGTATCTCTTAGATATCTGAGTATCTATTTTACTGTTATCCAATGATCTTTCCCGTAATTAGAGAGAAAACGACTAACAACGCTGACTGCATG
Organism: Begonia fuchsioides; assembly: GCA_003255005.1. Lineage (NCBI taxonomy): Eukaryota > Viridiplantae > Streptophyta > Magnoliopsida > Cucurbitales > Begoniaceae > Begonia > Begonia fuchsioides. The sequence goes on from QAOC01033303.1 coordinate 133,853, forward strand.
AGCAATATCTGGTCTTGTACACAACATAACATACATTAAACTTGCGGATGCATAAGAGATTTTCTTCATCTCTTGAATCTCTTTTTCACTTGTAGGACTTTGTTTGGTGTTCAGCTTAAAGTGACCTGCAAGCAGAGATACAACAGGTTTTGCATTGCTCATGTTGAATCTTTCAAGAACTTTCTCAATGTATCTGTCCTGAGATAACCACAGTTTTTTCTTTTTTCTGTCACGATTAATCTTCATGCCAAGAATCTGCTTAGTCGGGCCTAAATCATTCATGGAAAAGGATTTACTAAGTTTTACCTTCAACTTCTGTATTTTATCGGCGTCATGTCCAACAATCAACATATCATCGACGTATAGCAAAAGAATCACAATATCGTTGTCAGAAAATTTCTTCACAAACACACAGTGATCAGAAGTAGTCTTACTGTAACCATTCACTTTCATAAAAGAGTTGAACTTTTTGTACCACTGTCTTTGCGCTTGTTTAAGCCCATATAAACTTTTGTTCAGTTTGCAGACAAGATCTTCTTTCTCTTTAGCTTTAGCCTTCAGGTTGCTCCATATAGATTTCTTCCTCTAAATCTACATGAAGAAAAGCCGTCTTTACATCAAGTTGTTCGACTTCCAAATCCAAGCTGACTGCAAGTCCCAAAACAACTAAAATCGAACTCATCTTCACGACAGACGAGAAAATCTCATCAAAGTCAACACCTTTTTGTCTCACTAAATCCTTTCACAACCAATCTTGCTTTATACCTTGGTTGTAAGCTATTTTCTTCTGACTTTATTTTAAAAACTCACTTGTTTTTCAAAGCTTTTTTGCCCTTTGGTAGTTTTACCAAATCATAACTGTCGTTGTCATGTAAGGATTTCATCTCATCTTGCATTGCCGACAATCAGTCTTCTTTCTTTTCATGTGACATAATCTCGTAATAGTTCTCGGACTCTCCCCCTTCAATGAGCAACATATAATCACTAGTAGAATATCTTTTCGAAGGTTCTCTGTGTCTCGTAGATCTTCTCAGCTGAGGCTTAACCGGTGCTCTTCTGGGTTCTCTTCAACTGGTTCATCATGAGTTTGAAGCAAATCATCTGTTTGTGCATCCCTGTTATCATTAGTAGGTACCATAGGTGGACGAATCATACGTGAATCAACGTGTTCTTCATTGTTAGATTATAACTTCTTTGTCTTATCAAAATCTTCAATGGTTTGATCTTCCAAAAAGATTGCATCTCTACTTCTGATAACTTTCTTATTAATCGGATCCCAAAATCTGTACTCAGACTCCTCATGACAATACCCAATGAAAATACCTTGTCTTGTTTTACTATCAAGTTTAGATCTCTGATCTCTATGGGCATGCACAAATGTCCTGCAACCAAAAACTTTCAGATGCCCATATGAAATATTTTTCCCTGACCAGACCATTTGAGGTATATCATGATCCAAAGAAACTGATGACGAAAGGTTTATCAAGTCAACTGCTGATCTCATTGCCTCTCCCCAAAAGAACTTCGGCAACTTTGCATGAGAGAGCATACAACGGATTCTGTCATTAATCGTGTGGTTCATCCTCTCTGCACCTCCATTATGCTGAGGCGTTTTTGGTTTTGTTTTCTTAAACTTGATTTCATGTGTCCTGCAATACTCCTCGAATGGACCTCTATGTACAACGCCATTATCTGAGCGAACACATTTCAATTTCTTGCCAGTTACTCTCTCAACTGCTGGATGAAATATTTTGAAGAAACTTAAAGTTTGATCTTTAGTTTTCAAAGCATAAGTCTATACCTTCTTGGAATAATCATCAATGAAAGTAACGTAATAACGAGCACCACCAAGACTCGTCTCATCCATAGAGCAAACATCTGTATGCACCAAGTCCAATACATTAGGTCTTCTAGACGAAGGCAAAGTCTTAAAAGAGACTCTGTGTTGCTTACCAGTCAAACAGTGAGTGCATAAACCAAACACTGTATTCTTTGATCATGGTATAATCTGCTTCTGAGAAAGCTTTTGCATACCAGTCTTGCTCATATGCCCAAGTCGCATGTGCCAAATTGAGCAGACAAATCATCTACCACATTCATTTCTTCTTTATAGGACATAGCTTGCATTATGTAGAGAGAGTTTTGTTTCTTTCCTTTAGCGACCACCATTCAACCTTTGTAAGCTTCCACTTGCCTTCACCAAAGTCGCCATGGTATTCTTCGTCATCAAGAACACCAGTGGAGATTAAATTTAGACGAATATCAGGAACATGTCTCACATTCTTCAAATGAATTCGATGTCCGACATCAGTATTCATGTAGACATCACTGATGCCTACGATTCTGCACTGTTCCTCATCTTCACATAACCAAAATCACCATGCCTGTATATAGAGAATACATCACGCTGAGATGTAATATGATACGAAGCACTAGAATCAACTGCCCAACGCGGATCCTGGCATGTGAGATTAACACTAATATTATCATCACAGATAATAGTCACATCTCCATCTACAGTCGTTGTAGTGTTGACATCGTCTGCCAAGTTTTCACCTTTCTGACTTTGTTTTTGTTCTCTCAACCATTTTCTGCAATGAGCTTTCCTCGTCATCTTTCATTGTTGTCACGGCTTTTCTGATTTCTACTCTTGCTCCTACCACGTTTCTCTGAAACTAATATTGGACTCTGTGCAGTTAGTCTTCGCTCCCTTCTTTTGTTTCATTCATTCAACATACTTTTTTTCACCATCTTCATAGTGAGAACATCATCTGGAGCAGAATTACTAAGAGAAACAACAAGAGTCTCTCAATTGTCAGACAAAGAACTAATTAGACACAAAGCATGAATCTCATAATCTAGCTTCATGTCGAGTGATGCCAATTGATTCAGAATTCCTTGAAATACATTCAAGTGATCTGAAATTGGAGTTTCATCAACGTATCGGAGATACATCAATTTCCTGAAAAGAAAAACTTTATTCTCAGCATTCTTCTTTTCGTATAACTCCCTTAAAGTCTTTCATATTTTGTTGGCATTTGTCTCATTGGCAACATGCTAATAAACACTATTATCAACCCACTGTCGAATTTTGCCAACGGCTTTCCTATTCAACTTAGCCCAATCTTTTTTTGACATGTCACTTGGTTTACCTTCGTCTCCCAAAGTGTATTACGTGTAATTGGTAGCCGTGAGTTTAATCATAGTATTGCTACTATTACCAAATTCTTCCATTTGAAAAAAAAAAAAGAAAACACAAGAATAAACACCCCAAAACAACAGAGCTCTCATACCATTTGTTGACGAATAGGGTATAGAGAAGCTGATAATACTCAATAAAATCTCAAACCGAGATTGCACAGCGGATAAAATATTTTGTTCTCTACTAGGTGTAATCAAATAGGCAAACCAATATTAATCAATAATGATAAACACCAGAGAAACGAGATTAGTGACACAAAGACTTTTTTAGCATGGAAAACCCTCAAATCAAAGAGGGTAAAAAACCACGGGACCTATAGGCCGCTTAATCAATCTTCCACTATAGTAGAAATAATGGGTACAACTAAATGTTCTCTCTAGATTATCAAACTAGAGACATACCATATTTCATCAAGATAAAAACAATAATCTTGGAAGACAATAAAAGCAAGAGGGATTAAACTAGAAATGAAATAACAGTTCTGTTTTTACCTTAACGGACAGCCTTAAAAAGCACAAAACACAATCTCCATCGTTCAGAATGTACCTCTGTATGTCGCAAAGCTGCTGTCCAAATTTCACGTCGATCCAACGGTCTTGAGATATCGAATTCGACTCTGGCTGGTGCAAAAAAATTCAAACCCTTTCAATCTCTCTTCTCGCTTTTTCTTTTCCGAATTTCGCTCTAGGGTTTTCTTCTAAACAAAACTCTTATATAGGACCCGGCCCAAATATGGGCTAAGCCCAACAAGTTGTTGATAGAGAAAGTCACGTAGAGCATTTGATTTTACTCTACACATTTCCCTCTTGCACAAAATAAAAGATTTTCTGCCAAAAATAGTGCCTTGTGAAGCAACTGCTTTAACAACTACATAACCAAGTGCTTTCATGAGTAGTCATTGCTACTTCTGGATACTCTGCTTCTATAGTTGACAAAGATACCATTGGTTGTCTTTTGCTATACCAAGAAATTGCCTTATACCATTGGTGTGTGTAGTCATCTGCGTAGTCAGCAATAGCCTACTACTAGGCAGCAATTTTCTCTTCAGAGTTCAGATATCTCAATCATTATTGAACTGCTTTCTTCCATACGAGGCTTCTATGGATGTTGTCTGTAGCGTCTCCATACACCAACTTAACATCCTTTCGGTGCTTTTTTTTACTCAGAGCTCCTTTCAAGTTTTTTGTAAATACTCTATTGCACCAATGTCCTCTTCCATGGCTTTAATCCACTAAGGACTTGTTCATCAAATGTCTCTTGTTCTATTCCCCTTGCTTATTCTATTGTGACATGATATACATTTTGAAATGACACTTTGATATCACTGTACTGGAGAAAGACCATTGTATCTTCTAAATCTAGTTCTCTCGTAGATCAGGAATTATGGTTCTGGTTGTTCAGTCTTTTAATTCCAATAATAACTTCAAAATCACCCATATTATCAGTAATGATACTAAAGGCTCACTAATTGTTGTCTTTAATACCAGGTTATGGAAAGAGAAAGACAGAGAGCAACAAAAGATTTTAACTACAAATCAATTTTGATGGAATCAAAGGCCTAATATAGACATAAAAGAACTAAACGGAAACCATGTTCTCCATCTTTTTCTCCACTAACAACCCAATACATTAAATTTGATAACAAATAACTAGGAAAATAAGAGACTACAACTTTTACACTCTAAATGATAATTCCATAAACATGATTATTGACTGGTCTTGCAATTTTAACAGAAGTGACTATCCAAATCTATCCTAATCAGATTAAGATTGAAGTAGCAAAGACAATCCCTCCTAAGAATAAGCCACTTTTCTAACAATGGCAATAAATAGAAGGTCTCGGCTAGATTTTGATAAAAGATGTAACAACAACTTTAACACGAATTGGCAGACAAATTGTATTCACTGGAAGCATGCATCGTTTGCTACAGGTTGATAACTAAGCCTTTCTAATGCCTAATACTGGATCCTTAAAATCGGTCAATAACCTCCTTTCTCAATTGTTTGACTACGCCAGACAGAATATCTGTCTCGCTTGATTGTCCGAGAACACCACATTGAATAGTTCAAGTGAATTTAGAATTATTTTCAATCGAGGAATTACCAGATTCAAGAAGTCGAGGTCTGTCTTCAAATAACTAGATTTGATCCTCTCTTCTTTCTCCGTAGATCCCCAACTACGATCTATCATTTCTAGGATGTTACAGTGCAAGTTTTGAGCAACAAAGTCGGCGGCTTTGTCGCCTCCGTGACCATCGTAAACACCAAAAAAGGCCTACAAACAAAGAACAACTAATGAGATGGTTAGAAACGCAGCTTTAGCTTTGAGAAAATTTCTTTACTCACTTTTCCCTTTGAGAAAGGAACAATTTTGTGCGCATCTTCCATAAACTTCTTCTTGCCTTTAACTGAAGAGACCCCAACTCCATTCCCAGAAAAGGAAAGGCCATTGCTGCTGGGTGCAATATTATCAGCTCGAATTTCTAGCAAAATGTTGGGGATCTCAATCACGGGGGGTCTTTTCCTCTTCAACAAACAACAAGAAGAAGCTTGGCCGCCTGTCTTAAGGCTCGAAGAAGAATGACAATCCGGAACCAAAATAGACACCTCCGTGCTACTGCTCATGGCAATTCACAAGAGAAAGAGGGAGAGAGATAGAGAGAGAGGGGGGAAGAGAGGTTCGAGTTCCAACGGCTAAAAAACATGAAGGGTGAAACCTTTGAGTAACATAAAGCAATTAACGATTGTCAGGGTTGCAAACGGCGAACGACGGAATGCCGTTGAGTGGGGCTTTGAGGGAATTCATAATTCAAGTTCTAGTTGTATGGTTTTAAAAAAAAATTGTCTTTTTGTTTCATAGTACAAAACCATTGTTGGGTTGGATCGTGGAAGCCGATGGGTAAAAGGTTGAAACTTGAGTTGACCAAAACAAAGGCGGTGTTGTTGGCCCAACGCATGAACTTCTTCCTAGTTCATTTCAAACTAACCCAAAAAAAGCATTGGCCACCAATGCAAAAAACAATGTCAAAGTCAACGGCTGTTTTGCTGGAATTTTATAAGTGGACGTGGACCTGCCCCATTTGCATCGTGTTCTTCTTATTATTTAGTCTTCATACAAGGCAAGAAATCTCAGTTCCAATCACAAATCTCTCCTTTGCTCATCTTCTTTATCTCTCTCCAAAAAACCGCTTTTTTGAGATTTAAGAGACGCAATCAGAGCAGCGTCAATTCTTGTCTTGTTTGTTCTACGCTTTCATCGGCTTCCTTGTGAAAAAAACTGAAGTTTTCACCTTTCTGCAAGGTTTTGATTTCCGGTTGACGTTATTCTTTGCGGGGTATGTTCTGGATTTTATTGGCTTATCTGTTCTTATGGTTATTGCTGCAATGGCGATCTAAACCAGCCATTGTTGCTCGGATCGTAGCTTTTCATAGCTGCTAATTTCAGTCAATGAATCAAAGCTTTTGTCTTTCTAAATTTGTCTTCTCGGCTTCATTGACTCTTTCACTTCTGTGCCGTATAAATAACGCTCAAACGGGCGTTGCCGAGATTTCTACGTGACTTCTGGGTCATGGTCGTTCATGTGTTTATGCAGATTCAATTCATCTGTCGAATTCTGACTCGTGTTCGTTGGCTGGAAATTCAATTCAATCATAGATTCAATGGGAATCTTGTCTCCTCCCAGGTTTTCAACAAAGACTATCACAATTTATAGAGCAAAAATTCTGCAGGCATTCCTCTTCTTACAACCTTGATGATATTGCTTTTGCAGCAGTGCGTGTAAGAACCCGAATGAGAGTATGAGGCTTATCATTACAACCTTTGTCGGAATGGTACTTGGGTTTCTGGTCGGCCTGTCTTTCCACGCATTACCATTGTCCAAGGTTTCTTATTCTCTTTCCCTGCTACTCCAGACTTGGCCGCTTTTTACATTCCTCCGTTGTTATTTTTGCAGCTCTACGTTCCTTCCAGCCTTCTTCCAAGCATCAACGCCTCACGCGTTGAGCAGATAGCCTCGAATTCGACAACCTTGGACAGCTCAAACCAAACTCAGAACATCAACACAACATCTGGAGTATGCCTTTTTCTCTGTTGTAAGCTCTCTTGCGAGCCATGCCCTGTGAGTTCCTGAAAAAGTATGATTCTGATGCAGATTTGGGTTCCAACTAATCCAAGAGGCGCAGAGAGGCTACCGCCAGGAATCGTAGCAGCTAAATCCGATCTCTATCTTCACAGATTGTGGGGAAATCCCAAAGAGGTACGAAAGACAACTTCACCCGATGTGTTCGTTCGACCGACGGATGACATGTTTGATGAAGTTAAGGTTTTGATTGGCAGGACATCAGCATCCAACAGAAATACCTGGTTACTTTCACAGTTGGGCATGGTCAGAGAGCCAACATTGATAGAGCAGTGAAAAAGGCAACTCTCTCTAACTCACATTCTGGCCTCTCTTGCATTTTCCGACCTATTTTCGTATTTGATGAAATACTTGTTCTCAGATTTCAGACAATTTCACAATCCTCCTCTTTCACTACGATGGCCGGACAACCGAGTGGGATGAATTTGAGTGGTCTAGGAGGGCCATACACGTCAGTGTTCGTAAGCAGACCAAATGGTAAGAACACCAGGCCAAGTCCTGGATTTACTTGTATTCATCAAGAAATCATTTTGATAAAAATCGACAAATTCGAGGTGGTACGCCAAGCGTTTTCTGCATCCCGACATTGTGGCGGCATACGAGTACATATTTATCTGGGATGAAGATCTAGGGGTCGAGAATTTCGATGCAGAAAAGTGAGTGAATGCTGCAATTGAACTCATTTTCTTCTGTTGCATACTTGCTGCAAGTAACATGATTGAATGTACTGCATGTATACTCAGATACATCGAAATAGTGAAGAGGCATGGCCTGGAGATTTCGCAGCCCGGCCTGGAGGCTAGCAATAGGTCCAGCATTACCTGGGAGATGACCAAAAAACAAGCCAACCATGAAGTTCACAAGTGAGAACTCCATTGAAACGCTGCTGCAAATTTGACAAAAAATTCGTAGAAGACTGATTGCTAACTTCAGCTTTCTTATTCTCAATTTGCAGAAAAGTAGAGAACAATTCAAGATGCTCTGAAAATCCTCTTCTTCCTCCCTGTGCTGCGTGAGAAAAAAGCTCTTTTTACATAAAGCATGGTCTCCCATGGCTAACGTTACTGATTTCAATTTTATTTCTGCCGGAGCAGGTTTGTGGAGATCATGGCTCCTGTGTTCTCCAGGGAAGCCTGGCGCTGCGTCTGGCATTTGATTCAGGTCAAAATTATTCCGACCTCCATTGTCTTTATCTTTCTTTGTTTAACCAATCTGAAATTGCAGAATGACTTGGTTCATGGCTGGGGCCTTGATTTTGCTCTCCGAAGATGTGTAGAGGTGAACAATGGCCGATTCTTCAGTTCTGATCTCCATTAAAACTAGTCTCTTTTTTCTAAACAGTGATCTCTTTTGAACCAAACAGCCTGCCCAGGAAAAAATCGGAGTGGTGGATGCGCAATGGATTGTCCATCAATCCGTTCCTTCGCTCGGAAACCAGGTAACGAGCTAGACCGTAGAAAATAGATGACATCACCCACCTGTGGGTCGACTGAGAAGAAATTCTAAACTTTTCAGGGAGAAGCCCGGGACGGGAAAGCGGCGTGGGAAGGGGTGAGTAAAACCAGCAGTTTACGCTTCTGTTGCGCTCTGGTTCGATTTTGCTGATGTTGTCTCCATTTTCAGGTGAGGGAAAGGTGCCGTAACGAGTGGTCAATGTTGACAAACAGAATAGCAAATGCAGAGAAATCATATTTCAAATCAACCTCCATGGCAAACAGCGAGCCCAGATAGAAGAGAAGGACGAAGAAGACAGCAGCAGAAAAGTGTCCATCTTTTATTTCACCATTAGTCGATTCAGATTTCTTTTCGATTCTCTCTCTCCTTGACAACGAGGGTGGGTGAGGACAGACGCCACCAATGGGCACCAAAAGGGCTGCAGGACACGCGGCTCCTGCAAGCTCTCTCTTCTATCTCCCATTAAAGCTTAGCCAGCCAAGGAGCTTACTTTTCCATTCTGTGGTGTTCCCCGAGTGATTTGTGAATTTTAAGAATAAAAAGCAAATATCGTTCTATTCATTTTATCGTCCTCTCTGCGAACGCAGTTTCTCTACACGTGCTGCGAAGTGCGAAGGTGTAGTCTTCTGGTTGTCCCAGAATCAGTGGTCCGACGTAGGACGAGCAGGCAGCCGTAAATAAATCACATCGTAACTCCCACAGGCAGAAAGTAGAGGCTCTACTCTAGCCAAGTTACGGCTGTTTCAAAAGAACACTACCCATTACAACTTCCGAAAAGATTCAAAAATGATTAAATTATCGAATTGGAACCAAGCGTAAGATCCCCAACCCACCGACCCAATCAGATCTCGACGCTGTGTCGGACTGAACAGAAGCCCAAAATGATTGCCCTCGTCGGCCTTAAGAATGGTTTGAAATGGCGAGAGCATCGGTGCATCAAATAGAGGACAATTATAAAGTACCAATAACGGCGAAGCAGCTGGATTGATGCCTGGATTTAGGACTATCTTCTCTGGCTTCATCGGTCGTCTTCCATTTCCAGAGGCTACAAACACAATGACCCACAACCTAAATATCTACTGCTACTGTGCAACTGCGAAGATGCCGGAATTCAAACAAATGCAGCAGCAGTACGGTGCTTGTGTTTTTGTGGAAATCAAATGGCCCCGTGTGGGTTTTGCCTGTTGGTGCCGGCTCAAATGCGCACACAATCTGAATCAACCGGACAGCTTCGTCAAATCAAATAATGTTCACTTTTCTTCAATGTCAGCTTCCAAACTCCAAGACCTGTGTTCTCCATAATATCTCTTAAGCACTCAGCAAACTGTGGTCGATCTGGGATTAGATCGAGTATCAGGGTCCACGCCCTGTGCTTGGATAAAGGCAAGGGCCCCAGGCCCTCATAAAGCCACTGTGTCCGGTAGCGCAGCCAACCGGCCACCTTTAAAAGCCAAATGGTTGAAGCTGACAAGTAATTTATGCCCACAGAGGAGGGCTCCTCTTTATCACGTCTGTCCAACGCAACCTCTTCGCACAGCTGAGCTTCTTTTCGAGAGTCAGCAGCAGCGATGGAACCAACTCAGGCTTCGGTTTTGGTATCTGGAAGACAGCGAAAACGCCACTACAGAACCCATTCTTGGTCTCTTCCTCGCACCGCTCATATATGTCGAAACATTTTGCTTCATACCACTGTCCATAAGTTGCTCTTTTTCGCTGCATCACGTGTTCTTTGTTTGCTCTCCCTGCAAATTTGCTTGTCTTTTCGTCTCATCCTAGTCCCATATTTGTGGGTCTCGTTGCCTTTTTTGTGTGGACAAACATGGGCATAGCTTTGAGACTTAAGTTAGCAGCACTACTTGTCTTCTCTGTTACATTTAAGTCAGGGTTATGAAAGATTTGCAGGGTTTCAGTGCATGCTTTTTTGCAAACGCTCAGCGGTCGTGTTCATTGATAACCTCGAGAAATGGCCTATATTGACTCGCAGTTCATCAGTTACGCTTATCTCGCGTACTGGGAGACATCTATTCATCTTCTTCTACTGCAAGCCACACGTTATATGACATTTAATGCACATCTTATCGAAATACGGAAACATTTATATTCGTTTTGGACTGTAATTCTTGATCGTCAATCTCAGTCATCGTCAACGATCGCGATCCGGGAAATATGAATATCCATGAACAAGAGTAACGCAGAGAGAAAAGATGCGAGTAAATAAAGCAAAAGGTATTTAATTGCTTGCTTTTGTTTTTGCTAGAAGTAGCTCGCATATATGTTTCATGGTCGCGGAAAGGACCATCTGCCATTAATGCAGACGGGTCGTTTTACTTATTGCGGTGAAACGCAGGGTCTGTCCTGATTTCAGGCCACTTATATTTGTGGTATTCGACCTTCACCACCAGATTTGATGGCGATGTATACGTAACAGATGTTTCATAAATTATCTTCAAAGATTAAAAAATTCATATTTTTCCGAGGTTCTATCGATCTCATTTCCAGCTTTTGGCCCCCATTTACTGGTTTCACCGGCGCTTCAGATTCAACCCACTAATTTTCTTACTCTTGCTGTAGTTTTTCGGATAAATGATTGACTGCACTGCGGTTGCTGATTTTCACAAACCTTAAAATCTCAGATCTTTTCCATCGAAACCCGTCATTGATTTTCTACTTTCTCTGTCCCTCTGGCTGGCAAAAAGCAAGGAGTCGTCGGATAAAATGAGTAGTCGGTAAATTTAGATCAGAAACCAGGAAGGGTAATATAGTTTTTGACTGGATGAACAGATGGTTTCAAGTTCTGTAGCGTTTGAGGATCTGGGTTTCCGTCATTTTTGTCCATTTCTTTCTCTCGACGTCCTATTTATACAATCCCAATGAAGCCCAACAGCTGAAGAGAACTCTCTTCTTCTATAGTTTTGAGTTCGGGGCAGCGAGCTTCTGGTTAATGCAAAAGGTGCCAAGGGTTTTGCCGAAATTCCGAGAGGAAGAAGGGAAAAGGTGTAATCATGAAGTTCATGAAACTCGGATCTCGGCCCGATGCTTTCTTCACTGCCGAGTCTGTAAGGTGGGAAAATCTCCCCTTAGCTTCTGGCTTTTATGCAAATTTATTCATAAATAACGAAAAAGCCTCTCTTCGTGAGTTCAGGTCAGTCACCTCGGAGGTCTCCACCGATCTAATGATTCACGTCAAAGGAAGCACGTATCTTCTTCACAAGGTAATTTCAGAAGAAAATCCAAACTCTTTCTTCTTCAACAATTTAATCTTGGGTGGCGTTTGTGAACGAATTTCGCAGTTTCCTCTTCTTTCCAAGTGCCTGAGACTGCAGCGGCTGTGCTCTGAATTGCCAGAATCATCCCAACAAGAGCTCCATCTACCTGATTTCCCAGGTGGCGTCGAGGCATTTGAGCTCTGCGCCAAGTTTTGCTACGGAATTACGATCACTCTCAGCGCCTACAACGTCGTATCCGTTAGATGCGCGGCCGAATATCTGCAGATGACGGAGGACGTCGAAAAGGGAAATCTAATGTCAAAGCTTGAGGTCTTCTTCGACTCTTGCGTGCTTTCTGGTTGGAGGGACTCGGTCATAGCGTTGCAGAGCACAAAATTCATACCAGTTTGGTCTGAAGAAGTCGGAATTACAAGCAAATGCATCGAAGCCATAGCCTCCAAGGCCTCAAATCGTCCTCCAAAGAACAACGGAGCTAATAACCGTAGAGCCAAAGGGTGGTGGGGAGAAGACATAGCCGAATTAAGCATAGAACTTTACTGGAGAATAATGGTAGCCATTAAATCCTGCGGGAAAATTCCCTCTACTTTCATCGGAGATGCACTGAAAATTTATGCGTCGAAATGGCTGCCCAACATACCAAAGAACGGATGTGTTTCAGAGTCGACTTCCGATAAGACGAACGAGATTCCGTCGAGAAACAGGATTCTGCTGGAATCGATAATCAGTCTACTTCCCGCAGAGAAAGGTGCAGTTTCTTGTAGTTTCTTGCTCAAACTGCTGAAAGCAGCAAACGTTGTGAATGCTTCGTCATCTTCAAAGATGGAACTAGCAAAGAGAGCAGGGCTACAGTTAGAAGAAGCAACACTGGGCGATCTGTTGATTCCTTCTGCATCTTTTTCGTCTGAGAAATCAATATACGACGTAGACATGGTGATGAAGATGATGGAACATTTTATGTCGCAGGGGCAGAGTCCGCCGACGAGTCCTCCGAGATCAGCTCTCCGCCTTCGAAGAAGGAGGTCTCGTTCTGCAGAGAATAACGACTTTGAATTGCATGAAAGTAGGAGATCTTCTTCGGCCTCGCATAGCTCCAAACTGAAGGTGGCCAAGCTTATCGATCGGTATCTTCAAGAAATTGCAGGAGATGTGAATTTGCCTCTCTCCAAGTTCACAGCGCTTGCTGGGTCGGTGCCGGAATTCGCCAGGCTTCATCACGACGACCTTTACAAAGCCATTGACACTTATCTGAAGGTACTGTAAACGATGTTTTGAACATTAAATTTGGATTAATTGGAGCAAATTTGGAGTTTTTTCATGATTCCAGGCGCATCCAGAACTCGACAAGATCGAAAGGAAGAAATTATGCCGAACACTTGACTGCAAAAGACTATCAGTGGAAGTCTGCACGCACGCGGCACAAAACGAGCTACTGCCGTTACGATTGGTGGTTCAAGTTCTCTTCTTCGAGCACGCAAGAGCAGCCATGGCCGGAGGGAAATTGAGTGAGCTGCCAAGCTCCTTGAAAGCACTGCTAGCCAGCCACGATCTGGACCCATCGTCGACTCCTCTAGTGGATCCACTCGGCGCCGCCGCGGCAGAGGTGGAGAATCAGTGGAGCGTCTGTGGTCTGAAATCAGCGTTAAAGAGTCCTTCATTGGGGAAGAAGATGGCAGTAAATGGCGATTTTGATGAAATGGAAATGAACCATCCTGATAACATGGGAAAATCAAAAATCAAGGCCCTCTGCTACTTCCCTACTCCACCCAGAAGAATGTTTAGAAAATTATGGCCCTCGAACAGGAACGCCGGCGAAAAGAATTGATTTTTTTTTCTATGTTAGGTTTTCCATCTTTCTGCGGAGAGTGTCATCGCGCTTTTATTGATTTAGAAAATGAAGAAGCTCTTCCTCGAAGAGAATGTAAATTCGTCGCGAGTGACAGGGAATTCTGTGTTTCAGTTCGGTGAAATCAGGCTCTGACGATGAAGAAAGATAATGGAGCCGGATTGAGCGGTCGGAGAGCAGGGCAAACGCCGTCGCTCTCACCACTCGGCTTCAAAGGCGGGCAAAACCCCGGTCCAACTGCAGAATTGGGCCTTACTGTTCAGCACCTTTATATCAATTATTTCTTTTTCTCTAATATTCTAAAAATAATTATATTTTTTTATTACGAAATTTAGCAATATCAAATAATAAGAACAACTGCAACTCCTAATTTAAACCTCAAAAACTAAACCTTAACTTATTCTTTAAAGACCAATGCCGGAAAACATAACGAGATAAAGTGGCATCAATGTACATACACCAAAACTAAGATTGTGATAAGTCTTGCAAGACTATAGGCACAACGGGATTCGAGCATCGTTCTACGGTTCTCTCCTATTCAGTTTGTCAACTCAATTTCCTTCTATGGGGCTCTTGGGCACTTGGTTTTAGAACAAAAGACAAACCAGGACTTTCGGGCCTTGCAAAAGACATGAAGTGGGGACAATCGTAAATTGCATAATTAGGGAAGAAATGAGTCAAATTGTCACATTCAGCGTAGGCAAGGCTCCAATGGGGCTGGTGAACGAAACTACAACGTAGCAACGTCGGCGATTTGACAAAGAACTAAAAAGTAGGCCAAGTTAATCAAGAGGGTAACTAAGCCTCCAACAACGTGCCTTCTTAATCACATCATTAATGGCTTTCTAACATTCATTTTATTCTCCTTAACATAACTTGCTACGAGCCTAACTTTGAATTTAATTCAAGCCTTATTTTCCTTGCTCTCTAATCCTTAGATTTTGGACCATCTCCTGCTCGTTTTCTGTCCAAATTCACGTAAACAAGAGTTTTGAAATTAAGCTCGTGCAAATCAAACCCCGCAACAGTAAAACCATGGGAGAAAATGCAACGAATTGACAAGTCATGGAAAAGCCAAAAGCAGGGGTGATGACAATGGAAGGGCGAGGTCGTGGAATTCTCTGGTTTTTATCGTGTTTTGGTTTTGTTTGATACCTTTCCAAACCCCGAGGACTGTCCAATTCTTAACCATTTCCCTATTCATTTTAATGCGGATCAGTCATTCAACAGAGATGCACGCTTTTAACAGCGCCAAAGTCAACGCAAATTCAGCCCAAAAGAATGATTTCTGACCACTTCCCCATCAGTCTTGAAAAAAATCAAGCCATAATTATCATACTATCATATGTGATATCTTGAACTTTGATAACATATATCGGAAGTTAGCGAAGATTTGTTCGAGATGATGAAGATGCTTCTATGCGTTTGGAGCCCTAGCAGTAAACGCAGGTACCATATCTGGGTACTGGAAAATATCATCCAACGGAGAATTACGATCCACAAACGCAACTTCGTTTCCAAATGGCAAGGAACTATGCGATGCCGTGAAGCCGTTGAGTTTATCCAACGGCGATGGAATTTCTTGGTAGTCCAAACAAAAAGCAAACTGTTGTTCAGTTCTGGGAAACTTGTCAACTCCATCGAACGTTTGAGCATTAGACTTGAACTGTGCACCGTATTCATGGGCTTTGTGAGACTCCAACTTTTTAGAGGGTTCAGGAAAGAATCCATGAATAATCTCTTCCAACAAGCCGGTATCTGAATTTTCTTTTGGTAAGAACTCTGATTCGTGCACAAAGGCGGCATTTTTGATGTTGCAGGAGATGGGATGGGTTTGGACAGGAGGTGGTGTTGTGAAAGAAACAGCGGCGAAACTGTCGGAGACGTTGGGAGAACAAAGAGAGGAAAATAACGAGGAAGAGCCGTTTAGTTGAGTAAACTGATCGGGTAAGCTCTGAGATAAAGACGATGGAATCGAAGAATTTGTTGCGAAACTTAGGTAATCGCGGAGAAGAAGGGTGTTAAGAGTAGGGCAGGGATTATTTCTCCGAGTTGCCGACCAAGAAAAGCTATTTTCTTGGTGGCTGGAGAACAAAGGCCAATTAGGAGAAGAAACGAACTGACGATTGATTGGATGGTTCAGACTAGAAGAGAGAGTCTGGTCTCCGAAGCTGACAGGAGGAAGAAAATGATCGGGGGCAGGAGGTGGCGAAGGGTAAACGAAGTTGGTGCGAGCTTTAAGCCCTCGCATGGCGCGAGCGGCGCAGTCATAGGCACGGGCTGCCTCCTCGGCAGTGTCAAAGGTACCAAGCCACCGCCTTTCTTTGGACTGCGGGTCTCTTATCTCGGCGGCGTAACGACCCCAGGGCCGGCGGCGAACTCCTCGGTATCGCATTGGTCCAGCTGAAGAGCTACTGGAGTTCTCCCTCAAAGTCCTCTTAGTAGTGCTGCTACCGTTTGCAGGGAGAGGTGCTCCGGCCGTTGAATTCGTGGAGACGGACTTGAGTGAGTGATCGGAGAATGTGTTAGATTCTGGATCATGGGGCAAGACTATCCCGTGAAGGCTCCTGAATGCTTCTTCCATCTAAAAAACACAATTGGAGAATGGTGAGCTTCTGGAGATGAAGTATAAGAGAGGATCTCTTAAATGAAAGTGATCGTCGATGGGCACCTGCGCAGAGAGGAGGCTATGGTAGGAGATGTGGCGTGTCTATTTATAAATGAAATTCGAACACGCGCTTTGAGAGAGAGAGAGAGAGAGTAGGTGGCGTTGAGTTCTTCAGAAAGCCACTGATTAATTTCAAGCATGTAACGAAATTTGGAAGATTAAAACTCTAACGACTAGGATGTTCCTCTCAGACTAATAAATTTAACGAGCTCCGCATCATGTTCATCGTCATTTAAGTAAAGTCGGCAAATTTGTCCTTTCGAACTAATATCGCCAATTTTCATTATTAGTTCTTACATTATAACGTTGCTGAAAAGCATTTGAAAAACAACAGTAGAAACAGGCGCGGTTATTAAGTGTCTCTCGGACCACCGAGGCGATAAGCAATAAGGCCAGCAATTGCGGTGGGAGCACGTAGCAGGCAAGGCCTTGTCTTTGCGATATAATAGAGGAGAGTTTCAAGTGTTGGGGTCCGGATCTGGATCTGCAGATTAATAATTTCATGCCGGGAGTAATTGAGGGATCGGAGTAACTGCGACTGTTGCTTTGCCAACTTTGAGATAAAAGGTTGGAGAGACTGCCAGTTCGCCGGCTGCTACAAAAGCGTGCGCCATTGAAGGGTATCAAGTAACTGCATTATTCTGTTTCCGAGACAAGTTCTGAACTTGCCCATTCGAGAGCACGGTTTAAACAAACGACCTAACTACCCATATTTCGTAACTAAGAAAGTTTTGAAATGCTAAAAGTACATTCAAGACCCAACGACGAACTAGGTTTCCTGGGGGCATCGTTTACTGGGCATGGATGTTCTGGGAAGTTGGAGAGGACCTCGTTCTGGTTTCCTTGTTATTATCATTCAGAATGATTACACTGGCGGCGTTCAGAAGATGTTTCTTCCACTTGGGATTTGGTTCTCATTGTAATTCTGTCTTCTCCAATCTGGTTATGTTTGAATTTTGATGTTGGGGTTTGAAACCCAAGGATTTAAGGGTCACATGCTGTTGTCTGGTGTAATAAGAGGGTTTTAATAGTAGGGGTGGATTTAGGGTTTGTACCCTTTGCCTCCTTACTGGTTCTATTTCCAAACCATAAAACCACGCTTCAATCCGTACCTAACCAAACACTTGATTTACAACTGAACGTTCATCACTTTCGACTTTCCCACCTTCCAACCATGTCAAATTCTACGCTAACCCTTTACTCAATCTTCGACGGGCTTTTCTCACTCTGGCTTGTGTTTCCTAGGTCATTAACTAGAAGTCCCAACACAGCCGGAGATGATGTTTAAGATCTTGGCAAAAAATGCATCATGGTGATCCTCATTCTCTATATTTGCCTCGAGAATTATCGTTCAACACGGAGGAATTACTTCAATCGGGTCCTTTTAGGTTTCTTTGTAGTGGGGTTACACGTAGAAGAACTACTCGAAAGTAAAATATGTTAATTTACAAGCTCGTTCTAATCTTTGGAGATTGCTTACTTCGCACTCCAAAAGGCAATGGAAACGCGTTAGTTCATCAAGCTCGAGCACAACTAAATGGAACTACTGTAAAAAACAAACAACCGAAAAAACATTACCCACACAAGTTGAATAGCAAAGAGTTACGTATTTTAAAATGAATAATAATATAAAATTGAGGCCTTTCATGTCAATGTCAATGGGATCGGATCATAATACTAGAAGATCGATAACACGAGGCTTAGACAGTTGTTTTCTTCTAATCGTTGTTTTTTGACAAATATATATATTAGTAAATGAAAATTGACGGCTCCAGCTCCCCCCTTTTATGCACTCACACTTGACATAAGTGATTGAAACTACTACCAGTTCTCGTCATCTGTCGCTGCCCCCAAACAAACATAGCTTCTGGATAGAGAAAGAGGAGGGAGAAGCGACGGTGAGGAAAAGCCGCGATGCGAGGAAGAGCGTCGTTTGAAGAGATGGGAAAGGGGCGGAGGGGAGACGCCAAAGCAGAAAAAGAGATGGAAAAACAAAGATTTTAACGACAAGAAGAGATACTGTCAGAGGGGTAGAATCAATAGGGCTTGCAGCCTTTTCTTTTACAGTTTAGGGTTTACAGATGGAAAAAAGTGCAGAGACTTTATGGCGGAACGTCAATTCTTCAGACCGCATCCTCTTTTCTTCTTCTTCTTTTATACTTCAAAATATGTGCCTTTCCTCTTTACTTGTTGGGTTAAATCATTCGCCTTTTATACGTATTTACTCTCGCTCGGAGTCGGATCTAGACAAGATGTGGCTTCGTAGTTTTGACTCTGATCTGCAAAATGTATAAGATCAGGGATCTTATAGAGATGCAAATGGCTTGGCTAGGATCTCTTTACTTGACTTGTGAAAATTTTATTTGGTTAAACCGAAAATTGGACACCAAAATCTAGAAAGAAACCCGAGATTAAACATTCCGACAGAGCTCCATAAATCCTCTGTGTGTGTTAATCTCTTGCAGTGGATTAGGGTTTCTCTGCTTTTGAACCTCCCACTGTGCCATGGCTAAAAGCTATACCTTTTCGAGATCCAAAAACGACCAGGCAACCCTAACAAAGGCTACATAATCCTATATATATAATATATATGTGCTCGTACATACACACACTGTGATCTTGCCAGTACTCGACGTATAACATCACCAAATGCCCAGGTTTTCTTGTCAGTAAGATAAGCAACGCGTGGCAAATCTAACATCCATTCAGGAACTCAGCTGCTTTTTTATGTTTCTTAATTTAGTTTTCTCTGCCATTCTTTGTTGCTATTCGTAAAGTTAGGGACGATAATTTCGAAATCTGATCCGATCTGTTCGTGGAATGGATTTCGACGACAAACAGTAGGAATTACAATTGAATAAATGTCTTTAAGTCAGTGATCTCAAGAACAAATAGACAGTTTGTTAGAAAAATGAACACTATCAATTTTTTGCTTAGTCAAAATAAAATTAGGTGATATAGTCATTTTTCTCAAAACATGGTTTTAATCCATTGGGGTGAGTTATGTAAGAACAAATACTTGAAAAGAAAACATGGGGAGCATGCAGTGTTGGAGATCCTCGACTTTTTCAGAATGTCAAAAGGAGACATGCAGATAGTAGTGTTGCAGCTCATCTGATTTAGAGAGATAAAGACAAAGAAAGAAAGGGTTCGAAAAGTGAAGGAGAGAGAGAGAGAGAGAGTACGTTGAATCGATCATCTACGTGTAGTGTTCAAAGCCCTAAAATGTTCTACAGTGAGGTTTGATATTAGTCAATCTTCCTCGTGACGAAAAAAGAGCTAATGACTCTCACGAGTCACGTCTCTCTCTCTCCCTAATCTTTGATGCCTTCAATTTACAACGGAAAGATTGCACGACCTAACATTGTTTATTAGTATCAAACACATCTCATAAATACTCCCATTAACAGCTTTTCATGTTGCAGTATGATGCCCCACGATCACTGCAAACTCATTGTTGCTACTAATCATCTCTTCCCTATTTGTCCGGTGGCCTGCAATTTAAATGCCCTAACAGCGACTCCACACTCTAAATTTAATGACAACCCTATGTTTAAAACACTTTAAAATTGACATTTTCAATGTTACGTGTCGACGTCCCACAAAGCATGGCCAATGCTACCATCTACCACCACTCGTGCTCTAACAAGTAAAACTTGTCTTGTACGACTATAAACTTAAGAGAAAAAATCTTATTCAATTGATCTACATTAACTTCGGGATCTGTTGAAGGCATGATATATTGAAAGCCCTCGATTTATAGATGGGTTGGTCGACCCTTAAATTTGAGCCATGCATTTGCTAGGGAGGCCAGGCTACATTAAAATAGACTTTATTTCTTCATTTAATCAACGCATTATGCAACACGAATACCTGTCGCTTAGGCATTGGTCGAGGCGTAAGGTTCTATAATTAGGCTAATTACGAGTTGCACTGATATTCAAATCCCAGCATCCCAATGATCTTCAAGTGACTTGTAAGGGCCAGCGGGTGAGACGAGGGTGTGTTTTCCACTGCCTCCACTTTTGTCATAATCGTCCTCCGTTAGACCCCAGTCCAAGATTCTCAAGTTCTCCTGCATCCTCTCTCTCGAAGCTCTTCAGCCATTTTCCCATAATTATACCTCAATTTTGGTTCATTTGGGTGAAAATGGCAGAAAGAGAGCAACTAAGGAAACCTGTGTAATGAAGAGTTCCTTCCTGGAACTTGCGAGACTAAGTTTCAGAGCTTTAACCATTTATTACAATTTTTTAGACTAAGGTAATCTTTCATGTTTGCGAGAATTGGAGGAATGCAGAGTTCATGGACGTAGAAAGAAAAAAATTGCATGGCTTTTCGCCATCATAGTCTTGAAATCATTTCATCTCTTTCTTCTTACACTTTATTATCTATTAGACTTGTTTATGCTATATTTGCAAATGTCGTTGTTCTTTAGTTTTTTCTAATCGTCACCGTTCAATTATCACCCTTTAACTTTGTACAAAATTAATGATAAAATAACGTATATACACTTAACATATGCCGCGGACGTGGCTGTGACTGTCCCATCAATACTATCATAGTTATTGAAATTTAAAGTAAGATCGCAACTGCACATTCATGTCCACTGGGACATTACAATAAAAGGGCAAGCGTCAAATTCAAAAGCCAAAAAGATAACCCTAATTATCTTCTCTGCAATGGTTTATGATTGGTTCTTTCTTTCGGAGGTGACCCACTGATCGGCCCTAATAGTTTTTCCTTTTTGTTTTAATCAGCCCAGCTGTCTCAATGTCGTCGCCTTTTTTTTCTTATTTATTTTTTGGTGCTGTAGACGATGATCTCCATGTTCATTCAATTGCAGGCCCAGATGGTCCCCCGGACTCATCTCAAGCTCTAAGTTTCCGATGGTTATGGGTTTGGAGGTTTCTCTTCGAAATTTGAAACCACGACTGAGGCTGTGTCCTCTGAACGCGGAGGTGGCTGAATCTTGTCCAAATGCAAGCCATCCACGGCCACATCCCTCCCGCACTCCTTCCCCATAACTTTCCCATCACAAATATAAAAATATCCTCATTCCTTCCCCATCTTACAAACCAAACTTCCCCATTTTTAATTATCTTATTCTCCTTCTTAAACCGATGTTGTTTTATTCCTTCCCTAAAACCACGCTTACCAGGTCGCCAACCATCTACGGTTGCACCCACTTTCAGAATTTCTCGGATGTATTCCGTTAAACCAAAAGGGTGAAGTTTGCTGACTGGATGCCCTCTACAACTTAGTCCTGCATCTCCATCTCGTAGTTGCATTAAAAGTTGCGCTGCCCCAGCCCCACCATTATCTCCTGCTTCTTTCTCATGCTCGACCTATGTCGACCCTGATGAACAGAACACGAAAGAAGTAATTAAAAACGGGAAATTTCAAAATTTTGAGGAACTGAATGAACAATGATATGCAAAAAGTGTAGTAAATTCATGGGCAAAGGCGTGTCTTTGGTTGGAACAAAGAAACCCTTATAGTCAACGTTAATGGCGTGAAGTTAAAAGTCAACGATGCAGCAGGTTTCATGCGTAAATTGACCGTAAGCGAGCGGAATTGTGATGCACCAGCGTGCCCGCGAGAGACTAAATTTACTGATGCGAATATAAATTGAGATCAGGTAAGATCGAATTCACTGACGACGGCCAGCAGTTCGTACGAACACCATTTACAGTTAAATTACATTACATGCTTCCTTTTCTTAGCTACTTTGAAGTTTTTTCACCGTTCAACCAGATTCATGAGTTTGCTTGGATGGAAAAATTTTGAATCTGAAGGATCATCTGATCATGCTAGCTATTGCCAATGATTTGCGTTGATGAGGTAGATGTGGCTCGGATTTCTAGGATAATGGTGGGCACAGAAAAGAACCTGCTTCAATGGAGGTTTATCCACGTACAGCGGGAAACCGACA
The DNA here is from genome assembly GCA_003255005.1 of Begonia fuchsioides. Classification (NCBI taxonomy): domain Eukaryota; kingdom Viridiplantae; phylum Streptophyta; class Magnoliopsida; order Cucurbitales; family Begoniaceae; genus Begonia; species Begonia fuchsioides. The sequence continues at coordinate 156,319 of QAOC01033303.1, forward strand.
GGTGACGAGGTATAGTGGAAGCCACACTCGACCACCGGCGTCAAAGCTCTCGGAATGGGCGATGAATTTGAGGTGGGGGAGGATGAGGCCGAGGAAGGAGGAGGGGATATCTTTTTGGCCAATTTCGGAGGAAAAAGGAAAGCTCTGATCTTCAATGACGCCGGCGGTGAAGCTATCAGATCGTACTCTTCAATGAGGTGGAGGAGATCCTCGTCGCAGGTGATGGAAACCAGAGCGTCGAGGTCTTCTTTCGGCAATTGGCAACGAACACTCACTGACGAACCGCTCAACTCTCCCATCTTCAACAAAAGCTCTGAAACATAGTTGAAGTACAATTAATTATCCAAGGATTAAAGCCAGGCAAGTATTATTCCAAGGATTAAAGTTGACAGACGACTAACCTGAAAAAGAAATGGCGCGGTCGACGGCGAGGACTCTGGTTTCGCCGCCGAAGTAACGGAGTTTACCGTCGGGATGACGGGGAAGAATCTTCCCCCCGTAGCTGCAGAGGAACTTGATAGTATTGACAGGGTTGAAACGGAGGCCATTGGAGTTAATGGAGGGCGCGACCATGCTAGCTCCCTGGAGGTGGGGTCTGGGCGATGATGGAGACAAAGAGAGGAAGAAGAAGATGGCTTGAGAATGGTTTGTTCAAGCCTGGGATTGGTTCAGTTTGGGCGTTATTTATAGAATTTGTTCGTCTTGAAGAGAAGATGGCGGGCCATCATATGACGTGACTCTAGATTCCTCTACAAATCACTGTACTCGTATTATATTACTATCTAATCTATAACGTACAGCTTCTAAAAAGAGGTCAATCCCCAGTATCAAGCAGTGATTAGGGTTTATGAACAACGTGAACTAGAAACGGAAAAAGAGCAAAGCTAAAAATAATTATTTGGATTGACTAACAATGGGAAAGAAGGCTTGAAATCGAGGGAAGCGATGTTCCAAAGAAGGCAGAGAACTGTAATCACAATTCACAAGGAGATTACATGGTCCAAACCTATTTCGCATTCCGAGTCACAGTCGAGCAATGAAATTCACTCCCTCTTCTTGGGTAGGCCATGCCGAGCCAGATGCCAGGATGCGATTGGATAAGTTCGTTTATTACTTTCCATTTCTCTTCTTATTTTCAGTGAAATTTCATTCGTTGTCCTTGTCGCTACAATGACATACATTCAGCAATCGGTGGTGTGTGGTCCTCGACTGTATTCACATGGCCAAGTACAGACTCAGGTTCTGCAAAACTTGGGCGAAGAAGAAGACGAGCATCAGCAAATGCAGACGCAAAACTTCCGGGGTTGTCCTCTTGCCTTCATTCAAAACAGCCCTCCTAAGTGGGAAATTGTGAACAAACCAGACAAATTTCTACGAGTCCCATTGCACGTAATATCTTAGGTCTTAGTTAGAGTGGAAAAAAACCCTAGATCACAGATCAAGGATGGAGGAGCATGATGTGTACACCAAAACAACCGACAATTAAGCATGAAAAGCCTTGCATTAATTGAACCGATTAAGGATGAAATGAATCTCAAACCCGAATTTCTTCAAAAGGTTGTCCTTTTCATGGATCGGGTCACGTCATTAGCCATAGGCAACGTCTTTATGAACAAGCTGTGGGACCAGATTGCTCTCTCTCCCTAGAGCTAAGATTCACCGTGAGGCGTGAGATGCAAAAGCGTTTATCTTCCTATCCAGATTGCTGAATCAAACCAAAAGAGGTTATACAATTATTGAAGCAAAGCGCAAATGCTCGAAGTGGGTCGCGCTCGTGAATAGTTAAAATCAACAGAGACAATTCCACACGTACTTTTCTTCCTCATCTTCCTTGCTTTGGCTTCTGCCGATCCTAGTTTAGATAAATCAGAACTCGAACCTGAACTAAAACTTGCGCTGGGCTGCATGTTGGAGGCCTGATCCACCAAACCAAATCTGAAGAAACCGGGGAGAGGACGAGGGTTGAGCTGTCAACGCGGAGTAGCTCCACCACTGAACCACCCAAGCCGGCGGGGCCTCAGAAGTTGGCCGGTGTCGTTTTGCTATAATTTCCAGTCATTTCGGACTAGGTGGAGATCCCTGTGTGGTGGATAATGCAAAACGTCCACGGATCAGGCTTTTTTTTAATTATAAAAAAAAGTGTCATGCCCACAATATTCACGTATATAAATTATTTGTCATCACGTATGTATAAATTACATGAAAAAATAAAAATATGCCCTAAACTATCGACTTTTAGAAAAATCAACTCTCCATCACATTTTAATTGCGGCCATTGCACGAAGGTGATATTTTTAGTCTCGTCTATATTTTGGATCCATTTTAAGTGTCGTCAAAAACCTGACGACTGCATCAAGACGACATCGCTTGTTCGTGACCGCAGCGAAACATCGGCAGGATTCAATCAATAGCTAACGATGATTGGAGGTTGCATTCGTAACAATTATTTTAGCGCCAAGTAAACGACGCAGTTTCATGAGTGTCATGCGTGTTTGACCGGATTACGACAAAGAAACAACAGTTCCACACGACACTCTTTGCTAAAGCGCCACGCGTTTGTCGTTGTGGACTACATTACCCTTCTCATCCTTCAAACGTCGTCTCCTTTTTGAGGCATTTGAGTTGAATCTACGTCCATTTCCGTCTATTCATGTCCAATACTCGCTAAATATCTCTTTGCCTCGCCGTCTCGGCAGCTCTTCTTCCTCTCGCCATGGCCCTGCTACTTGGAAATTTAGCTCTTTTGTTGGATGTCTTTTCCCCTCCCAACCTACTACTTCAAGACCGGAAGGCACGGCCAGCGGCGCTTGACCTGGTCTTGAACCTGCACAAGAGAGATCCGCCTGCTTTCCACGCCTCCATAGCCGTCAAGGGACCTGAACCAGACGGAGAAGGTCGGAGCCGGCGTGTTATAGCTCGTGGAAAATCGGATGCTAAGGCCGACGGCGGCGTCGATTTCTCAAGCGATGAAGATACAAATGGAGACGATACTGATCTGGAGGGAGATGAAGGGGATACGATCGAGTGGGAGAAGGAAATGCGGAGGAGGTTCAAGGAGATGGAGGAGAGGAGGGAACTGGAAAGGAAAGCGGAGGAGTTGCAGAATCTTGCGGAGGAGGAATCTGATGAAGGCGGCGAAGAGACGGAGGAGGATAAGAGGATGCGAGTGAGAAAAGAGCTTCAAAAGGTAGATTTCCGATCGAAGCAAGCCACGAATAATTTCACTGCCCAGTATATTGACTCAAAACAGATTCTCTACATAGATTCTAAAGGAACGTTCTTTTAATCGGTATTAGGATATCATATTGGAAACTAGAAGGGTTTCTCATTCAACTTCTACTCGTTCATGCTTGAGCTGGGTTGGTAATTGGAACAGGTGGCCAAGGAGCAGGCAGAGCGGAGAGCCACTGCTCAGTTGATGTTTGAGTTGGGTCAGAGGGCGTACGGCAGGGGCATGTACGGGCGCGCTGTTGAATTCTTGGAGGCCGCGCTCACTATCATCCCCCGCCCAACATTATTTGGTGGCGAGGTTGGTCCGCAATCATCTTATTTTACATGTTTTCGTTTGGATAAATCCGTCCTTCACTGATTCCTCTTTCTTTACAGATTCAGATATGGCTCGCAATGGCCTACGATGCTCACAATCGTCGTGCAGATTGCATTGCTCTGTACCGGCGCTTGGAGAAGCACCACCCCTGGGTTACCATCCAGCGACAGGCTGCAGAGCTGCGCTACATAGTGGAAGCCCCAAAGCTTAAGATAACCCGGGAAGAGATGGTGACAATACCCTTGATCGGTTCCAGCTACGACAGGTAATTTTCGACCATAGCATGCTTTAGTCCTTGCGCATGGCATGCGAGTTCATTCGGGATTGCATGGCAATGCAGCTATGCAGCAACGTGGAGTGATAAGTACAAGGACAAGGGGGAGAATAGATTGCGGCCTACCCGGAATCAGCTGCCGTGGTCCAGAGACTATTTGGGTGATCTTCTGGTATGGCGGCCGCCAATCGGGTTGGAGAAAAACCAGGGTTTGTGGATTGGTTTGGCGTTATGGATGACCTTGGTTGGAGCTGCTGTGCTCCTTCAATAATAAACTGATCATACAACATTCATTAAGACAACATGTGTCTATATGTCGTCAGATTCTTATGTAGAATATTGGACCAAGTAAAGATACCCTTCACGAACAAATAAAAATGAACCACAGTACCTGGCTTTTATTTTACTTTATTGTATGCAAAATTAGTACGCGAAATGGAAGCAAAAGGGAAGGACTGAGTCTCTCACTTCATTCTGTTGGAGGTCTTTATGTAATTGAAGAGCCTTTCCAAGGCTGCACCACTGTCGATAGCCTCTCTGGCTCTATCCAAAGCATTGCTCACATCTTCTGCACCATCACATCCCAACAAGTGATCCACCATTCCTGCGTTCAAGACAATCCGATCATAGGCCGCTCCCTTCTCTCCTCGGAGGGCTGCCAACCCCAACTCTATGTTCTTCGAGACCTAAACCAGGGAGTGTCATCGTGATTACATTATCCAGTTCCTAACCATGTTTATAACATGAAAACAGAGATTTTAAGAAGTGCAACATTATCAAACAAACTTTAACCATGAATGCGGCATCAATAAGATTGTTTTACTGATCTATAATTGATGAAACAGAATTAAGGAACTCATAAACTTTACCGATCTGTCTGTTCTAGGAGTATCTGTTGGTTCAAAACCGTAGTCCATGGCATTGATCTCAACATTGAAACTTTGACGTGAAACTCCCTCTACACCAAGCATAAAAATTAATTAATGAAATAAGTAGCAAGATTAACTTCGTATGCTTAGCTGCCGCTTGCAGAACAGTCAACGATAGGACAAATAATGGAAGAAACAATGAGTAAGAAAAAACCATGAGATTAAAAAAATACCATCGACTCCTGAGTCTGGCAAGCTCATTGAACGGAAGCCTGAACAGTAATTCACAGGAAGTCCTTTTCGCGCACTAGCAGATCTCAATTTCGTCGTCATTGAGAGAGCCCCTTCTTCACCCTGCAAAGAGTGTCAAACGATTATGCCAATATGAAATTAATCTATTAAGAAACTCTAGAGCTCCAAAAAAGGACAGTTAGTACTCTAGAAGACATTTTATTTTATACCAACTCTGGCCTCCAATCATTTTTTTTCCATCATGAAAATAAGTCATTTTACAAAACCCAATTATTTCGAACTAAATGTGTAATCAAAATTCCAAGACTTTCGACAAGAATTTTTTCACTGATCGTGTATATGTGAATAAGAGAACCAGAGACTATGAATTTATAAGAGAAAACTCAACCTTCACCACTAAGCCAGAATTGACGCCCCTCCTCTTCATCAGCATTAACAGTGGCTCCTCATAACCTTCATGATAAAATCCTGCAACAATAGCTTCCTTTCCTCGAGCCTGATACCAACCAACAAAAATCAAACCCTCAAAACTAGAATGCGTGTTTATTGAAAGAAACATGGGTAGAATAGACCAAAGAAATATAGGTAAAATAGAAATATGGTCATTTAGCTCTGTAAAAGAATATGATGCCTGGTTCCATACTAAGCGATGATTAAAAACTTAGTCTATCAAAATCTGCATACGGTGATATTTTTTTTCTTTTCTCCAGAAAAGCATACCAAACTAGTGCAAGAACTTGCTACCTTCCAATAGAATCCATCTCACCTTTACAAATTGCTGAACCTTTTCAGTTGTAGCCAGTGGGGGTCGTTTCTTAATATGCTCCCTCAATCCAACCAACGAATACCTATTAAACCACATATTAAGCCTTTTAACTGCAAATATTCCAGCACTTGAAATGTGTAAGAAGAAGATTGGAAACATGAGTACCATGAAAAAAAAACAAAACAGAGACCCAAAGAGGAGCAATTGCTTATAATACAAAAAATTAAACTTTGAAATTAATTATTGATTTGCCTTCACCATACAATGACGGGCAAGCTTCACGTTGGCTCACATATGCAAAGCCCACAGCCTCGTCCTGATTATCAATTACAAAACTGTAAGACAACAAAATGAAAAAGAAAGAGTACGCCATTAATTTAATATGTTGCCAGTAATAAGGAGAAGATAAAGAAACCTCAAGTAATTCTTTGACTTGTGACGGTGATAAGAAAGTATTGGCTCCCATAAATTTCAGCATCTGCTCTTCGGTTACACCTCCCTGATATAAAAACAACATTTTCAATTCCACACCACAACAATGAGATCATATTTTTTTGAAAATGTTGTGAATATAGATACTACCACAGAGTGCATTTTAGCATCCAAAGAAATATCTGAGGAACTGTACCAGAGCAAGGGGAGAGACTTAGAACATCATAAATATAGTTCCTTTCCCAGTAATAGTCATTTCAAACTCAGTTTTCCTTAGAAGCTGAAATGCATCAATGGCAGTATCAATATTCAGCAGGTTAAACTGAAAAAGAGCATCTCTAACACCATCCATTCAATCTAATCTTGACCTTAGGAGACATCCAATCAACCCCATGAAGCAAGCACGATTCATTATAACATGATCTAACAGCAGCAACAAACAAAGTGCTCCTGAAGAAACGAGTGTTTCCATCATAAGGTTCGCCATAGTGAGTCAATGATCTAACATCAGCAACAGGAGGTTGACCTGAAGTTTAGCAGAATCATATTAATCTCCCAAACAAATAGTTCGATTTGAGAAGCTCAGAAAAATGAATACCAATTTCATTGTCAAATGCAAGACAGTATGCCTTAAGCTCTCGATCAGTTTCTCTGTTCATCCGCTGGCCAATTAAGAAAGCAGCAAGAAGCGACTCACGCACATCTGCCGATTTGCTATTCTCAAATTTCAACGGAAGTACATCTTTCAAAACGCCTTGCACCTCCTCAAATCCGAGATGACCTCCGGCCAAAACTTCCCTTAGAGCGCCCACCAATCTCATTTCACCAGTGCCTCGGCCAACAAATCGCGGCCCAACTGTCCCCAATATGGAACCTTCTGGATCGGCTATGAAAACTACATCTGGAGGAAGAACTCGAGAGAGAAGCGGCCAGAATGATTCCATAGCACGCCTTTCCCCATCGCTCCACTGAGTCGCCTCTGGAAAGGAATTTTCGCGGATAGTCATCGCAGAAAAAAAAGCTCCAAGCTGCGCTTTCGAAACTTCATCTTCATCCTTGAGCTCTCCCTTAGCTGCCACCCAAAGATTAACGAAGAAAAATTAAACACTAAAATATCACGAATCAGGCGTTCCAACTCATCCATTGCTGCACCATAAAGACCTAAAATGGCAAACATGTGAAACCAGATGGAAACAGAAACCGCGTATGCAAGAAGCACCTGATTTTAAAATAGTTTCTAGTACTTTAACAGCCTGCTCTTCGCTGAGGGGTTTGGTCTGAGTAGGTCCCGTACAAACCTTGGTCTGAGCTTCTAGCACAGTCTGATTCGGCTTCGGAAACTTCGAACCCCGATACGAAGATGAAAGAGCAGGGTTCTGAATCTCAGATTCCGAAAGCCCTAATTGATCAACAGTGGCCCAATCCAGAGCACATTTCAAAGTCAAACCAGATTTCTTCCTCGAGATACAAAGATCCCGATCCTTAACAGGGAACTCGAAAACCGAACAATTGCGTAAACGAGTACGATTAGGAAGTGGATCAAAACATGTAGAAGAAGGAGAAAAACAATATTTTGAGCTTAAGACAGCAATCATGGCGGTCTGCCTCTACTTCTTCTCAAACTGTCGCCGACTGGAGCGAACCGTTGAGCTAAACGAGGACGTCTAATTATCGAAGAAAAAGAATTACTGAAAAAAAAGGTTGAGAGTTGGGAGACTGGGTTGATTTCGGTCCATAGAGCAGAGCAGGGCCAGCAGGCCCAGTTCCGATGGTCATGCCTGTAGATACCAATAGCCGTTTGGTGTCTCAAGGACGGGGAGAGACTATGCGAGCGAACATGGCGGACAGAAACTGCCTCTGTTTTTTATTTTTGGCCGGATAAATAAGCCATACTCTTATATTTTCGCTCCTCTGTAGCTCTTTACCATGTGAATAAATTAGGGAAGAATTCGATCAATCTTTGCCTTCCAGTTCATTCCTGAAGTGCCAAAACTTTACCCTGATCGTCATGCTTTGGTTTCTGCCAGAGATTTCCGATGAATCAACGATGAACAGTCGCACGGAAGAGAGAGAGACGATTTGAAAAAACGAAATTTGAGTCAGAACCCTCATCCTATGACGAATAATAGATCATACATTGATTTATTTGGAACAGAGAAGAGAGAGAGAGACAGAATGAGATGAACATTTTATCGAAGATCATGGGTCAAATTCTGCATGACGACCACCTTTCCAAGAATGCGTTTTGTTTTCAGACACTATGATCAACCCATTTTCTCCTTCGCCGGCGACAAGTTGAGCAAAAACTGGGCAAACAAGGCTTCGGTGCTCAACATACTAACCCTGGCATAATTAGCTCCGCTTCCAAATCGCCGCCCAGTTCTTCCCACAACATTACGTTCTCTCAAACGCGCAGCGCAGTCTTCTTTTTCCCCGCACTTGAACCACGCGAATCCTGGCAGCAAAAACGCCACTCAATATTCCTCTACAGAGACGCAAAATAATCAAGAAAGGCTTGCTTCGTTTTACCGGGATATGACCCAGAGACATCCCCTATGAAGCTGCATTTAGCCTCTGGAAACTCCGGCAAACTGAAAACACCGCTTTCCTCGACCACAGTCCTTAGCTTTTTCCATCTTCCGGCCATGAGATTGCGGGAGTGTTGGAAAAAGTTCTCCGAGGAGTCAGAGCCCCGGTTCTCGTTCTGATCGCTGAGGAATCCCATGATCTTGGCGACTCTGGCCTGTGATTCTTTCGACACGCCGATCGAGTTGTGCTCCACAAACTTGGTCATTTTCCTGGCCACTTCCTTGTCTTTAACAAGCGCCCACCTGCAAAAATCGACCCGTCAAACCACATCGCAGTTTCAACTACTTAAGACGAGGAAGAAGGAAAAAGAAGCTGACCCAATCCGACAACCGGCATGGCCGGTGCACTTTGAGAAGGTGAAGTACATAATATCATGGTCAGCAGCGTGGGTGATGGGCGTGAAGTGAGGCCAATAGTAGGCCAAGTCATGGAGGAGCATCCCCTGACCATTGTTCGCCACAACCGCGTCGCGGATCTGACCGTCGGGGTTGTTCGGGTAGTTGACCACTTCAATGTACGCCCCATTTGGCTCGAACCCACTTGCCTCCCCTCCCCATTTGTAAAGCCCTGACCTTAAATAGTCCGTCTCCTCTGGATAAGCCTGCAAATGAGAAAGAACCCAATTTTCTAAATACTTGCATGTTCTTCTTATTCCTTTGCATGCGCATTATCAGGACTGGGAGCAGTCAAATTATCGTCCCTTTCAAATCCATTATGTCCAACAATCAGTTGAAATTATGAAGCAGGGATCTGCACGATCCATGCTCTTCGAAAAATCGAGGAGCAACCCGGAAATAGACGCATGGAAATGTATCAGAAAAGAGAGGAGGTCAACTTTTGTTTTGTTTCAGAGGCTGTCGAATTGATGTGAAAGAATAATTGGAAGGGAATCTGACCGAGTAGAAAGGAGCAGAAGACACGACGCTGATCGGGTCTGACCCACCAGGAGTGGTGAGAGCGAACAGTGCCGCCTGAAATAGCTGCGTCGATCCAGTCCCCACCACGACGTGCCGATCTTTGCAGACGGCGTTTCCCACCGTCGAATGTAGCCTCTTGATCGCCGCCTCCAGCTCCGGCAGCAAAAACCAGCAAACTTTAGAGCGGTTGGCAATATAACTCATCACGTCGTCGCCGGAGAACGTCACCGAACACTTGTCACCAGTCTTCCTCCAATAGTCGGCGAACACCGCCGGGTCTCCCCTGTCACGAAAGCAAGTTGAATTTATTGGACAAGAAAAGACTTTGATTCGACCCCTGTTTCCAAAATAGTAGACAGTTCAATGAAAAACTTACAGCTCCAGGTCGATCAAGGGCCGGCTTGGAAACTCTCCATTGGAGTGGAACTTGATGGACTTCGCAGTACGACACTCTCCCTCGCACATTCTCTCAGGCTGTCTCTCTCTCTGGCTCTTCTGAAAGTCTCTTTCAAAACGACAAACTTGACGGCCTCAGACAATTCGACCTTGTTTCAGTGTCGCTCCTGATTTGACAGTGCATATATGTAGAGCAATTTGAGGGTGGTAGGTGCATGAACCTTTCAGAAACGGTTTGAAAATTCATATTTTTAACACACTTTGTGGAAGTCCTCGCTTGAATGGAAAGTTGTTTTCATGGTAATCGGTGGGGCTTGCAATATTAGATAGAACCATATATAGACTCGGAGAAATCTGGTCGCAGAGCCAAGAGATTAAAAGCTCTTCTTTTCATCATTACATCAGCAACCTCACCCGCTGCCTTCCTTTTTGGCGTTTAACCTACGATTCATCGAAGATAATGCGCTGGGTTTTGCTTCGATCTCCATGTATCTCGTCTAGAGGATGGAACAAGTGCAGAGAGGTCAGAAGAAGACGACCGAGTGGCGGCATTAGAACACATGCAACCCAGATCTACTTACCATTCTCGTCCTCTTCGAGCATTTGCGTGGATTTGGGAATCCGAGTCAAACATAAATCGTCAGTGAGTTTAGTGAACAGAAGAATGGATAATCTCGATGGATTTGTGGGTAATGGACTCGCGGATTGCCATTTATCAATTATCATATCCTAAGATGAAGACAACTGGCTAAATCTCGTCAAACCATTTCATAGATATCTATAATAAATGTGGCAGTTTCATTAACAAAACCAAAAATATGACACGAGGATTCTAACGTGGCCAATCAACTGTAACAGCTATATATTTTCAAGGTAATGGCACCAACAATAGGATAACTGTTCTAAAAATCTGCCGATTCTTTGAATAAAACTAAAAAAAGTGTTGCATAGGCACAATGAAGTCTGCTAGATGTAGACTTCTAAGAGTGTTGGATTGGAATGTCGTTTGGCATTGTCGGTACTGGTTTTCTAAATGCATGCTTTCTGCATCTTTCAAAAATGCTGTCGTAAATGAGATCGAAGTGAACTCCGGCTCTCTCTCGATTAATGATGAACAGTATGTGGTCGGCTTCCAGGATCTTGTAGTACCTAATGTCCCAATCAAAATGAGCAACATGAATCTCAAGAAACACCTACATATGTGGAGGAAAGGAAATAGATATGATGGTAAAACACACACCAGATGCCTGGTTCAAGAGGTCTACAATCTGATTCTTTTGCAACTATGCGGCTTGGATGTTCGATCGGTAATCTCGGGTGTGTCATGGAAATGGTGTTGAGCGCTCCGTCATTGTCTTCCCAATCCTCATCTCTGCAGAAACTCATACGATGAATCCAACATGCACTTTACATTTTCCATTTGATGAGATATTTCCACTCTATTTCTAATCCCTACGATTGATTTCCAACCCAAATTCAAACTTCATCGAGCTTTTGAGAGTGTTCCAAATCACAATACAGAAGATAAACTCAGTTCGAAATAAGGTTGGATCACCTCATCAAATGGAAAAAAAATCATAGCAACAAAAATTTACAGTCTGATTCCTAAATAACAAAAATTCAAATATTGTAATTAGTATATACTCAAATGATAGGAAGAAATATACTCAATCGAGAATTGTCCATTCGATTGATTAGAGTACATACCTATAACCTTTATAAGGCGGAGACACGTCAGAGGGAAACCGCCATTGGCTCATCTGCAAAACTCTAATAAAGAGCATAGGGTGGATTCCGAGCAAGCTGGAAGGCACTGTAATGCCAAAAAATTTCCTAGTCCGCTTCGTGGCATAGCTGAAGTAATAAGTATTTGGAAATGTACGAATGTGCTCGTTGAGGTTGATGGAGCCTTGGATTGTCAGATCGGGCAGAATCCAATCGCCGGAAGCAAACGGTCCTGCATTTCCCAAGAGGCAATCAACGAGCCCCCGGATGCCCATTCTCTTCCACGACATGTTAAAATGATCGAATCCAAAATTGTAGTAAGCTTTCAACCAAGGAATGTCGAACCAATCATATACGATTACTCCTAAGCGGCAAAGCTGTAGGAGACAGATTGATTTCATGGTTTTTCCATCTTCTGCCCTGCAATCAACTGAAGCATGACTCTACGATGTGTTTTAAAGAATTGTAAAGATTGATGGATGTAATGAGAAGATCCTAATGAACATGAAAACAATTCAAACTTACTGCATTCCATCTAAATAAGTTCTGGTAGTCCCATTGAATGCTCCTGACAAAGATGTTATGCTCAATACCCAGTTCTCAGATGTGTTCTCATACCCTCTAAAAGCCTGAGAGATGGTGAGAGTTTTACATCAAGTGAGAACTGAAATTTACAACTTTTTTTTTCTTTAAATTCAAGCACCGTTTATAAACATGGTGATTCAACCAACCTTATCAGAAAGCATTTGCTGGAGCACCCGGACGACCTGAGCTCCGGCAGAATGCCCGACAAAGTGAATTGGATGATCTTCATCCCATTCAGGGTAATGCCCTGCAAATTATAATTATAATCAGAGAGAAATGAAAGCACTTGCAGAAAGATCAATGGTAGCATGGAGGAATGTTTTTCAGACCTTTTTCGTAGACCCTTCCAAATTGTGAGTGCCCGCAGATCCTGCTGTGCTCTTCGCCATAATAAACTTGACCACCTTTCAGGTAATAGAACAATTCTCTAGCCCTGGAATTCAGAGAATGGGTTAGCACATGTAGAGAAGAAGAGCTAAATAAGAACATGGATAAAGCTTTGAGCAGTTGATACCTATCATAAATGCTGGTTAAGGACCCTAAATCAGGCACAAGAACCTTTTCATCCTTCTTCTCTGCCCCAGCAAAATAAGATAAGCCCCCTAATCTCTGTAACATCAAAAGAACACAAATCGAAAAGATTAGAAATCATTGAGTTGAAACGTTCAATCAAAACAAGAAATCTGCGACTAAATTTGAAGTTTCTCACGTCCATTGATGAAAACCAGAGAAGGATTGCTTACCCCTTTCCCAAAGCCAAAAATTCCGTGAACCAATACGATCGGAGGCAGATTATGGGCATTGGTTCCCCCATTGGACGTTTCTTCTTGGACGTCAATCGAGACTTTAGATTTGAATAAATACTCACTCAACCCTTGCGATAGATCTCCTGCTACGGCGGTGCTAAATATGTAGAACCCATAAATCATATGAACCAAGGCGCTAACTATCAGCTCACACAATTGCAGCGCGGGTATGGAGAATCCCATCATCTTCTCCGAATCGCACACCCGAAAACATGAACACAAACAACAAAGAAAAGAAAAACACAAAGCAGAGCCTTCTTCCGCGAGAAAGAAGCCCCACCCACGAGAAGAAGAAGAAGAAGAAAAACGCTCAAAACTTCGAATGAAACAAGAAGGGGGGAAGCGTCGAATAGAAGAGACGTGAGAGGAAACGGGACTAGCGTTTTTCAAAGCTTTGACAAGGGCTCAAAAACGCCACATTTGTGGTAGTAGACGATAAGGAGCAGGCAGAAGGTACAGCGACGTGCCTTGCTTATACCGGCTCACGCAGGCAGTGATGGCGATGGAGTTGAGTAGCTAGGAAAATCGGAGAGCTGAAACTGAAACTTAAATTTTGTTGGGAGATTATGGGGAAGACGTAAAGATCCGATTTTTAGGATAAAATTAGAGAGTTGGTAGGGGGGTTGGGGGGGTCTTGAAAGCTCGAGCCTTTTTCTTGATCGCCGGCTTTGCTGTCTCCGCGCTGGAAGGTTCTCTTCCTCAATTATCAGACAGACCCATCGCCTCACCCATTGTTGTTCTCTTTCCATTTCTGGATTCCCAGTCCTCCACGCGCCTCCTCCATTGTTGGCCACCCCCCATGATCTCGCCTTCCAATATCTTGCTTTGCCTGCCTCTCTCTGTCTGGATCTAAGATCTCCTAATTCGCGTATGCAACGGAGAACGTAGAAAATTTAAACTTGATGAACTGATAAAAGGAAATAATGAACAACCATAATATTAAAATAATAAGAATATTATAAAGAAGATAGGTTAATTAGTATATGATCAATGGAAGTTGGGTGGGGCATGCGATTCGTTGGGTGTTGCAATCCCACATGTAATGTAGCTCCACTACCACTACCTACCAAATGGTAATTTCCAATTCTATTGTATAGTTTATTCTAGCATCTTCATGTTCAAACCCTAATGGACCGGACCAGTTGGGCCGCCGTTGAGCTAAACTTGGGCTTCTGGACCCGAATTCGGGACTGATTCTTTCCATATTTCTAGTTTATTCCCATGCAAGTATGTTTTGTGTATGTGCACGAATCACAGTGATGTGATAATGAATAAGATCCACCCAAACTATGGTCATGGGCACCGAATATTTCGACCCGGCCCACCGTAGTAGAAGTAATTTCCCCAAACCCGATTAATCCCCCTTCTCACGTCGTAGCAATTAGGATGATCGGCCAATACTTTGAGATTCGACGTCGGAATCAAGCTGTTGTCCCAATCTACGACCTGTAAATTGCGAAAGTAGGAAGCTTTTCCGAATCCCTCCCCTGAAAAATGCCCGCTTCCCATCTGGGTCGCCGTGTGGAACCCCGATTGCATCGAATTCACCGTTTCTCCCCCGAATTGCACCATCGTCGCGTGGTTTCTCAGGTGAGTAAACAACACCGCCGGCCAGTATCCGACCAGCACTCCCGACCCGAATTGCAGCCACCAGTTTCCATGCTTCGGGTCCTGCGCATAATTGCATGGACTTGTTTGTTATAGCTTGACATTTGACTCGAGGTTTGAGATTGGGGTCAAATCTAATTTACCTTCCAAATGAGCAAAGTGATGTCGAACTGGCCGCCATTGTAGGTCGAGGTCGGAGAAATTGCAGCGCCGATTGCGATTCTGCGAGTAGTCTGAACAAACCCGGAGCAGAGAAGATTGTAGCACCCAGTTGCTTGATACGCGTCCGACTACAAACCAACGGAGCAGTGAAAAAGCTTGATTACAACTTAAGATACAACGTATTGAAAACCTACCGTCCAGTAAGTGAAAAATCTGGGAAAATGATCGCCGTACAGCTCTGGACTGACCTGCAGATAAATTAAATACGAAATAATGAAGATCAAAGATCAAAGCGAGCAGTGGTTGAGTTGTAGGAACGGGACTTAAATGTGAAACAGCTAAATAAATGCGCGGAAATTCTGAAAGCTGATGGTCTGAGTGTAGCTTTCGTTTCTCAGATGAACAGAGGAATTAAACAGAAGACGGCATTAAATGGAAGAAATTGGAGAGAGAGAGAGAAACAGTGCCTGCCAACCGGCTTCAATGGTGTTCAGATCGTCGCCGAATCGGCCGGCGATAACCCACATTTGCGATATGCTGAATTCGTTTTGATTGACGACGCGAGGCGCTCATACATTTATGCTGGCTTTCGCGCCGTAGTAATCGTCTCCGGTCACGTACCCCACTGCATGCTATACTTCCACAGAAATTCGATCAGAAGAAGAAACTGTCACGATTTCAAATTCTGGGTTTCTCACTCAGTTTACCTCATGCCCATTGCTGGAAGAATCCCTTCTGGTTTTTCTTCCAAAACTCTGAGCAGAGCTAGCTCTTAGCACGTCCTTCTCTCTTGTTCTTCGAATCGGGATTGTTCCCTCCGGACATGATTCGCCGGAAATACTCCATAATTGGAAACTCTCTTCCGCCGTTTCAGACAAGATATGTCCTTTCGGTCCCTCCGGAAGGTCCTGGATATTCATTCAAAACGCAACCGTAAAGCTTGGAATTTCCGATCGCCAGTCCAGAAATAAATAAAAAAGAGACGAGTTTCGTTCATCCCACCAATGGCTTCTGTCCTTTCAACAGAGGATTGTCAAAAGCTTGCTGCTTGTGGGATTCAACGCAATCTATAGTATCACCGACGGGACTCTGTTGAGAGATAAAATCGAAATCCAAACTTAATCTAAAAACTAGAAAGAAATGAAAAGAAAATACAGAGAGTTGCGAAGGGAAATGCCTCGATTGTTCTGACGGCGGGTTTGTTGATCTTTTTCAAACGAGCTTTTATAATCTTCAGCTTTCTCACTTCTTCCTCTGGCCGGAGAGTTCGGTTGGTGGAGCGAAGATCACCGACGATTTCCCCAGAATGAACAGGACAAACCGACGAAACGACAAGAAGAAACAGTAGAAGCACATGAACAGCTGAGAAGATCTTGGGGCTGCTAAAAGCCATATTTGACGACGTTTCTTTTGCCAAAGATTTTCCTATTTCTGTACTTTCCTGTTGTCTTCTTCTAGGTATTGGTCCATGGAAATACACCTCGTTCCATTTCTACCGGCAGCAAACCGATTAATCTTATAATAAACCAATTAGATTCCTCGCCATTTTTGAAGCTTCGAAAACCCCACAGAGTAGCGAAATTTTCTGAGATTGCCCTCCTCTCGGATCAATCTTCTGACAGCTTAAACTCCCCGGAGCCTGCTGATTGAAGGACACGAAATCAGTTTAATCTAGAGAGAGAAAGAAGAGAGAAGGTATAGATTTGACGGAAAAATGGAGGAGCAAAACAAGAGTGGTATATGAGATTCGTTGCTTTGTAGGCGAACTGTGAGGACGCGTAAGAAGAAGATTCGCTAGTTGTTGGCTTTAAGGCTTCTCTTGCTCGCCTTCCTGGAAGTTCTCAGCCTGTCTCATCTTCCTCTTTTTTTGTTTCAATTAAAAAACCTTAATTTCACTGTTATTATTAGAACTAACGAGACGAAAGTTTGAGCTTGGTCGAGTAAAAATGGTCGACGATGAAGACGGCGATGCAGAAGAGTCCCTCTCAGTTTCGTTGGTGGGCCGAGTTCAGGCCACGTTTGTTGGGTCAAGTTCTTGTCGTGGCCTCACATTTTCTGCAAAATTAACTTTTTTTCAACATTCGATTTAAAATTTTGATAATAATCCTATTATCAAACAACCTCTGCAACTCGTGGAAAGGAAAGAATCGAATTCTGGTGCTCGACCCGTCCTTTTCGCTCGCATTCCTATTCAATTTGAGCGACCCTGATTCAGGTTTTTTATTTGGAATTTAAGACAGACGATGGACATCATTGGACGCGCCGATTCTTACGTGGATGTTGGTGCAGATTTTATTGAACGTCAATCGGTAGAGGAAGAAGAAGAAAGGTGGAGTCTTTATAGACCGCCTTTAAGCAGTGCTTTAATGGTGATGAACCCTTCTCAAATCCTCCACGCCTAATGGATATATGCTACGAAAAAGCAAGTATAGATTATATCACTTGGTTCAAAACTCTTCTTTTTTGAGGTTCCATTCGTTTATTCTCAACTCCAACGCTAAAACTGAAAAAGAATGGAGGAGCTCAAAAGTGACCCACAATAAGATCGGTTCTTCTGGCGACGATGAATCTAATGCAAAAAGGAGGAGTCAAGCCTCTTTGGCAGATATATTCATCAATGAATTGTTCTAGTTTCTGGTTCTACAGTTATTGTCTTGTACTTTCTCACCGGCGATCATAATTGACCCTGCAGCATCACAAGGCTTAACTATGCACAGACCAAGGTTTTTGAAAGGGCGAGAGTTGAACACGTCATTCAGATGAAGAAATAAGGGTTTTGCTTAACACAAATGCATCTCTTAACCCTGCTACTTGGCTTCATGATCGACGAGGAACGATCCACTTCTGTCGAAGGTCATTATTTGTATAATACATGTAATGATACTGTCGCAAAGCTGTTGGATGATTCGTGTTTATGAAGTTTGAGCTAAAAAAGGAAGGCCAAAGCTTTAACTTTTGGAAATTCAACGCTCTTCTTTCTGCGTCAAGCCAAGATGGAATGAGACAGCATGATGATAGCGTCTCCTGATGCAGTGCCCATGGATTGAAAAATAGAAAGACCCCACGGGCCACCCACAGCGGAAGCTAAAATCCCCAGAAAACCTTGAAAAACGAAGAGCAATAATGGGTGGCCCTAGTGGGCTTTAGGTTTAGGT
Source organism: Begonia fuchsioides (assembly GCA_003255005.1). Lineage (NCBI taxonomy): Eukaryota > Viridiplantae > Streptophyta > Magnoliopsida > Cucurbitales > Begoniaceae > Begonia > Begonia fuchsioides. The sequence goes on from QAOC01033303.1 coordinate 174,402, forward strand.
CTCTGTTATGGGTTAAGACCTGCAATAATTCCCTTTGACTTTGAATATTACGAGGCCCCTTCTTCTGGTCAGCCACTTGAGTGGGGTTCAATTCAAAGCGATGAAAAAAAGGACTTGCTTTAGTTGGTGGGTATAGTTTTAGGTTAAACCCTTGGCCATGGTATGAACTATGAACAGAACCAGTCTGCTTTGGTTTGAAGCTTGAGTTTTCTTTGCTGTGGAGGAAAAGTAAAGTGAATTCCACTTCCGTTTCTTCCCATCAAAAGAAGAGATTATAATCATCTCAGTTGGCCATAGATTTTCAGACCCTCATACAGTCTTAGTTACGGTTAATATATGTTATATTACGTGTTTTGTTCACTGTTCAGATTCTCGTTTATCTGTCTTGCTCTAAGCTTGCTCTCTACAGAATTTTTCTTTGGGTAAAGGAGGAGAATGAGAGGTTCCAAGTTATGATTGCAAGAACTCATGGGGGTTGTTGTTGGGGAACATTCATAATGACCAATAACATGATGATGTTCGTAAAACCTTGTTCGTGATGGGAATGAAAGTTGTTTCCACATCTCGTAAGCACCCATCAAAGATGATTATGATGGTCGTAAGCTGAGCTTCATCCGGGGGCCGGCCCAGCCCGATTAAATTAGCCCTGGTTGGCCGGCCGGGCGCCCATGGGGTGGAGACGGCAATAGGCATCTTTGCCTTCAACAAATATGGGAACCAAAAACAAAGACACCCAAGAAAATGGATTGGATTCCAAGAAAAAATCCTGAGTTTAGAACAAAAACGTGAAGTGCAGGCTGACATGGCCAAGAAAGCACAAGATTAGTAATGATAATAGCAGGTTTATAAGCTTTGTTTGCTCAATATATTGACAGTCCTATTCAGTTGAACACAGCATAAACAGAAGAGGTGAAGGGAAGGCCAGTTTAATCCTCTAATAAAGCTTAAGAATGGCCGACCCCCCACCTTCACACTCCCATCAACCTCCTCCTTCACCGCACGAACGAGGTCAAATACAGGGAATTGCTCGCCATTTGCTGCAACAAAGCGTTGGTCTTGAAAATCCGGGATCCGCCTGACCCTCCACCCTCGCCCATTGCATCGTCGCAGGTGACGAAATCGGTCAGAGCGGCGGAGAGGTTGATTTCAAGACTAAACTTATCGTGGGTCTTCAGGGAGCTCAAGCTCGTTTCTAGGTTGCTGATTGCGTCGTCGTAAACCTCATCGCAAGCCGACAGGCTAGGCGCTCGCCTCTTTTGCGTGTTTTGTCGCCAGAATCAACTTGTCAATGGCGGATTGCGTGGCCCTTTGTGGGTTGCTTAGGCTCTTCACCACTGAGTTGCAGAGAATTGGGTAGTCGGCTTTCAGGCAGAGCACCGACCCAGCGTTTGCAGAGTTTAAGACATTGGCCATGGCGATGGCGATGAAGAGAAGAGAGAAAGAGTGCTTTACTGCCATTGCTGCTTATTTCAGACCTTTATTCAAACACCTGTGTGGGAATCGTCCTTGGTGAAGATGGGTAGGCGTTTGATTTATACAAGAAACCACAAACAATCAAAGATGGCTATTTTTAATCGTGGGTAGGTTTTAATCGCGTAAAACAAACTGTTTTTGGCTTAAAAATACTAAGCAGTTGATGTAATCGTCCGACAAAGTTAGGTTAATTTCTGAGGTTTACCTCCATCGTCGCTCGGCTCTACCCGCTCTACGTTCCCCTCCAGAAGATCTCTCTTTTTCCCAGCTAAATTTGAGTACTAACACGCAACTGTTTTCTTCCTCGAAATAGAAAACAACAGTTTATAAAAGCGCATTATAAGTAAAATATATGACACTAGAAAGATTTCACTTTTCCCATTAGAACTGGGGTCGTCTTCGTCTGAACTAAAAACTGCAATTTTTGCCGACAAAGAACCCAGATCAGCCTTATGCTTCAATTCATATCATCCATTTTCTCTCAAGTTAAAAACTTTATCAAGCAATGGTGTCGGAGTCGATCGACTGAACTCAAGTATATAAATGAAAAAAAGAACCAATCACGTTCTTTGAAACAGCGGATCTGCCGGAAGATCTAACAAAATAATTATCTGATAGAAGTGATCAAGTCACAAGCCATTACAGAATCGCTGGATGGATTACATTCATAATATAATATTCCTCAAGCAACATGAACCCAGACAAAACCCCAAACCATTTATGCAGATCCTTGTGAAAAAACACGAGGAGATTATCTTCTGCAGCGAGTGATTGCAGAGCAGCCTCTGGTGTAAGGGTGAACAGGGCCTCTGGCCTTGTAGCAGTTGTGGGTGTAGTAAGATCTGCCGGAGCGAGGCGGGCAAGGGATTCGGTTGGCCGTGAGAGCCCCATACGAAATGTAGTAACTAACTCTCCGCCAGAACAGAGATCTGCGACTGACTTCATCGTCGACGCCGTCCTCCAGACCCTCGCCGTCTTCAAACTGATCGTCGTCGAAGAGCGACATTGTGGTCGGCCATTCCAGAGCGTCACTCATCAGCTTCAAACTCGTTTCGTCGAGCTGCGAGAAAACGTTGGTTCCCATGGTGATGAAGACGAAGAAGAAGAGAATCAGAAGCTTGGCGAATGAAGGAGACGCCATGGAAGTTCAGAGAGACGATGAGGGAGATGAAGCAGCGTTTAAGTTGATTTTGAGAGTGGTTGAACTAGAGAGAGAGAGAGAGAGAGAGAGAGAGAGAGAGATGGGGACAGGGAGTCACATGGAGATGCAGGAGGAGAGGGAAAGATCTTCGGATTACAGCTGTGACTAATCAATGCGTCGGTTCGTGTTGTTCGAAACTGTACAATCATCACGTCCAGGTTCCCGACATATCGTTCACCCACACACACTCGTCGGATGGAAGTTGCGTAGCGTAAGAGTTGGTCAATGGATTTACGATGATTTCCCATGAAAATAACTGAGCAGCCCACGCCGAGTGGGTGATGTGAAATCAGCTCGAAGGTGAAAGAAAAGAAAAAAAAGGAAAGCTTTGCACTTGCCCGTCGAATCATTAGAGTCATTGCCCATAGCATTGGGGCTCGCCGGCGCCGGAGAAGAAGGGCTTGCCACCGGCGATCACCCAAGTCAGTCGTGGGTGGTTTTTGGATAGGATTATGGATCCACTAGACCAAATATGTACGAGGAAAGTAGCGGATATTCTAAATTAGTGTTCTTCGGTCGCCGTCGATGTGGTAATCTTCAATTAAAAAAAGGTCAAACGCTAACCTACCTCTGCTAGTGGAGCTCCTAAGGAAGAAAGATTTGAAGCAGGGGACCGTGTTCTACGCGTTAGCACTCCAGTCATCCTTGGGCACTCGTCGTCTTCCTTGACTTGGGTCTTGCTTTCGCCATTCAACAAACTTTATTTTTTTCTTCCTTGACTTTCTTTCACCATTTATATCATTCATTACCCACCTCTGATTCTACCCACCAGATTCCTATTTTTGTTTTGGTCGCCTCCCTCCGTCGATTTGCTTCGACGAACGCCATTGAAGAGCAAAGAACCAAGCTTTCTCCTCCTATCGGGTAAGCTGTTTTCTCCTTTCCACTCAAACAAAGCCAACTTAGTTTAGGCAATCGAGTAGTCTCCGAGTTTTCTCTTCTTGATTTCTTCTTTTTTAGCGTGCCCACCGCAATTATCGAGCAAAGAACAACAATAGAATTAACGTAATCCATAAATTCCAAATCTGAATTATTGTTCAGGTGATATCGTTGAACAGATTGAATTCTGTTTGTACAAGATTGAAGATGGCCGAAACAGAGCATTGATGGGGTGGGTTGGTGGAGGGTGGGGAGTGGGAGGGTCTCAACTGGAAGACGAGCCCACTCGCACAACTCTGCTCCTCTGCTCTTGTTTAGATTTTTCTCATCCCTTCAATAACACCTTAAATGTCGCCTCTATGTGGAGGGGGGCCTGTCCATTTCTACTCGATGCGAATCCTCGTGTTTTTTTGTCGATTTCTCGGATCATCAAACATCTGTCTTCCATCTAATGATCATCATCTTCATCGCGTCTCCACCGTCTGGTGATCGTCGATCTCCTCCATAATTGGGATTAATAAGATATTGAAATGGCAGTGTGAAAGCCTGAAATTTTGAGAATTCTTAAATGGTGAACAGTGCATGGACTGTCCAAAAAACTTCTGCTTTTGACTTTTTGAATGCAGAAAAGGCGGATTAATTGCGTAAATCTTCTCTTGTTTCAAGAACTCGACGATTCGGTTATATGGATTCACACCCTGATGGTTGAAGTTTGAACTCTCTGTTTTTGCAGCAGCTCTGATCAGAATCCGAGAAGATGAAGGGAGGATCCATCTTCTTCCTTGTCATCTGCTCTGTAATATTAATGGAGCTGACAGAAGGTGATCCAAGAGCGCAGACAATTCAGCTTATATGCGGACATCAACCGGAGCACAACAGCACGTTATACGTCCCCAATTTCGTCGCAACAATGGAAAGAATCAGCGATCAAATGCGAACATCCGGCTACGGCTTCGCCGTCACTGGTTCGGGGCTCGACACAAACTACGGCCTCGCCCAATGCTACGGCGATCTCTCTTTACTCGACTGCGTCTGGTGCTACGCCGAGGCTCGGACTGTTCTCCCCCAGTGCTTCCCCTACAACGGCGGCCGAATTTATCTCGACGGCTGCTTCATGCGGGCCGAGAACTACAGCTTCATCCACGAATTTTCCGGGCCGGAGGACCGATCCGTTTGCGGGAACAGGACTCACGCGAATTCCTTGTATAGAGACTCAGCGAGGCGGGCTGTTATGCGGGCAGTTGAGGCAGCGCCGAACAACACGCTGCTGTACGCGAGAGATGAACTAGCGCTGCCTGGGACGGCGAACGAGTCGGTCTATGTGCTCGCTAATTGCTGGAGAAGTTTGAATTCAAGTTCGTGCAAAGCGTGTTTGGAGAACGCCTCGTCGTCGGTGTTGGGCTGTTTGCCGGCGTCGGAAGGTCGAGCGCTCTTCACCGGCTGCTTCATCAGATACTCCGATCGTAATTTCCTCAACAGTGAAGCTACTAGTAGCAGATCGAGAGGTATGGAGGATGAATTCATTTCAAGCAATTAGAATTAGAAGAGAGGAATAATGGGGGTTTCTCCTGCAGGTATAACAACCGCCATTGTTGTGTCAGTTGTAAGCGCTGCAGTGGTGATTATAGTCGGAGTAATAATCGGAGCTTACGTGTGGAAGCAGAGGTACATCCAACAGAAAAGAAGAGGTAAAACTTGTTTCAGTTAGAATCTGACAGAAACCCTAAACTAACGCCGATCGCCGGCTGAATTTTATCTGATTTGCGTCGATGTCTGTTCCTTCGTGAAGGCTCAGATAACGCCGAAAAGTTGGTTAAAACCCTCCATGACAGCAGCTTGAACTTCAAATACTCAACCCTGGAGAAGGCCACGGGATCTTTCAGCGAAAACAACAAGCTCGGACAAGGAGGATTCGGCACTGTTTACAAGGTCTGTTTCATCATCTACCTCCTCGTTAATGCTCAAAACTCCATTATTGAAAGGTTCAACCTTGCTGCTTTCACCGTAGGGGGTTCTGCCAGATGGACGAGAAATCGCAGTGAAGAGGCTGTTCTTCAACAACAAACACAGGGCTGCAGATTTTTACAACGAAGTCAACATAATTAGCAGTGCCGAACACAAGAATCTAGTTAGATTACTAGGATGCAGCTGTTCCGGCCCTGAAAGTCTTCTAGTCTATGAATTCTTGCCCAACCTAAGTCTCGATCGGTTCATTTTCGGTAATCAATCGAGCTCTTCTTCAACTTCTTTACTTTCAATGCTCTTATACTCTGTTCTTGACAGTTCCGAATGCCGGGAAATCGTTGAATTGGGAGAAGCGATACGATGTTATAATCGGAACAGCCGAAGGTCTAGTTTACTTACACGAGAACTGTGAGATCAAGATCATTCACAGAGATATCAAGGCTAGTAATATTCTTCTGGACATCAAATTCCGGCCGAAAATTGCTGATTTCGGCTTAGCCAGATCCTTCCAAGAAGACAAGAGCCATATCAGCACAGCAATAGCTGGAACCCTGTGAGATTCTTTTCATTCTCCTACCCCAAAATTCAGTTCTATATGTCTTATCCTTGTCTTTGTTCCCTGTTTGGTCGGAAATGCAGAGGATATATGGCTCCTGAATACTTAGCCCACGGCCAGTTGACGGAGAAGGCCGACGTGTACAGCTTTGGCGTGCTCATACTCGAGATCATTTCAGGAAGACAGAATAATAGGAGTAAAACCACTGAATACTCAGACAGCTTGGCCACAATTGTAAGCTCTTTTTCAACCCTTTTCTGTCTTAGATGATCCGTTAATTCCAGCACTTGTATATCGCACTTTTATTCAGCTTCTAACCTCACTTCCCAATTCGACGTTACAGACGTGGAGGCATTTTCAAGCAGGGAGAGTGGAGGAGCTAATAGACCCTAACATAAAGAGCCAAGACCAGTTCAACAGCAACACCAAGAATGAGATCACGAGAGTGGTGCATACAGGACTTTTATGCACCCAAGAGGTTCCATCTTTGAGACCCGCGATGTCGAGAGTATTGCAGATGCTAACTAAGAAAGAAGAGCATCTTCCTCCGCCCACAAATCCACCTTTCATGGACGAGCAAAATATGCAATTCACCGACTCGTGCGATGATCCTCTGCACATGCTCAATGCCGATAATTCTTCTTCTGTTGCTGCCTACTCCCACAGCTCTTTCTATCCCAGATGAACCAAAAGATCACCTTTGCAAGATTTTGCTAAGTTTATGGATCAATCACGCATCCTGAACCAAGCGACCTTTGTACGGAATAAGAGATGAAAGCTATAGATGTTAGTCAAGTTGGTCATGTTGTGTAGATAAAGATGTTACACTACTCTTGTTGACTAACAAAATCAACCCCAGTTGAGCAACAACTAAAGATTGTCTTCAAAACAAGCTTCCATGGACGAACATTCTTATATACCATCACTTTTCTTTTCTTTGTTTTTTTACAGAATCAACAACCAAACTTCTTGGGCTCAGATCTCTGCAACTCACATTGTGCAATCATCTCGGCCCCGAGAGCTCCATTGCCTCCACTACTAGCGACGATTCTTCAATGTAATCTGAATACTTCTGAGGGTGTTCGTTTGATCGGAATCGAGGCGTCTCCACATGCTGAGACGCCTCCCATTTCTCAGCCAGCCCATCTCCTTCCAACATCTTCAATACTTCCGACATCTTTGGCCGGTGCAGAGGATTAAACTGGGTGCACAACAATGCCACTTGAACCATCTCTTCCAATTCGATTCTATCGAAGTTGTTCTTCAGATCCTTGTCCACCATCAGATTCAGCTTTCCCTCTTGATGCAGCTTTCTCACCTGCAAACCAGATTGCTGGAGTTTCATTTTCTGATTTATCATTCATAAATAAACAGCAATAGTTCTTACCCAGTCGAGCATTATGCCCTTCTGATTAGCTGCCCGTCCAAAATCCAAAGCCTTTTGGCCAGTTATAAGCTCGAGAAGCAGTATTCCAAAGCCAAATACATCAGTTTTTTCCGATGATTGGCCGGTCGATAAGTACTCCGGGGCAATGTGGCCGACAGTTCCTCGAACTGCAGTGGTTACGTGAGAATCTCTGTGATCCAAAAGCTTGGCCAATCCAAAATCTCCAACCACAGCCTCAAAATCTTCATCTAGTAATATGTTAGCGGCTTTTACATCACGGTGAATAATTTTCGGGTCGCATTGCTCGTGGAGATAGACCAACCCGCGTGCTGTACCTAAAGCTATCCTCTTGCGTATCCCCCAGTCCAAAGCCGGACAACCATGAACACGATCTGATATAAGACAACCTTAAATTTATCAGCGTATTCAAAGAAAGAATGGACAACAATTAAATATGTTTATTCAGCTTACCTCTCAATCGAGAGGCAACGCTTCCGTTGGGCATGTAGGGATAAACAAGAAGACGTTCATTCTCGTTCGAACAAAATCCGCATAATCTGAGAAGATTTCTATGAACTGCTAAACTTATCATCTCTACTTCGGTCTGAAACTGTATTTCCCCACCAGCCGTATTGTAGTCTTTCAATCGTTTAACAGCAACAAGAGTTCCATCATTCAAGCTTCCCTTGTACACAATTCCAAATCCCCCTCTCCCCAAAATATTCTTCGGGTTAAAATGATCTGTGGCTGCTCGGAGCTCCTTAAACGTGTACCTTCGAAGGTGGCCTAGGCATACCTCCAGGTCGTATTGATCTGTCAAATCAGAGCTAGTTACTTGCATAGCTATAGTTACAAGCATTCAAAAAACTTGGCTAAATGAAGACTGTAGAGTCTAGCAAAGAATATAAATCAAAACTAACCATTAACGTCAAAGAAAATTTGCTGGTTATGCCTGTATCGCCACCAAACCAGAAGCCCGATAAGCAATATGAAAACAAAGGCAGCACCGAAGCTAGCCGCAAAAGCCACAACACCATGATGACTTTTTGTACGGGATTCTGACTCGCCTATGACACAAGAATCCAAGAAAGAAATATTAAATAACAAAGGGTGTAAGATCAGAAAATCACAAAAAAACAAATGTCTGATTGATTTACCTTTTAGGGAATCAGGTGTGAATGACAGTGGCTCTGGATAGACACCAGAACAATTTTTCGTACCACAAATTAGAGGGTTACCTATAATTCTTGAATTAAAACCATAACGCAAGTTTTAATGATAGGCAGTGATTAACAAAACTACTACAGAAGAAGCAATAAAAAAACACGCTCACTTGAAAGTTCTTGCTGATATCTTCGGCAAGGAACCACTCAGGTTGTTAAAAGAAAGGTCCCTGGAAAAAGGCAGCTGTTAAAGCGTAACAATCTCTTCAACGTTAGCAATTTAAGAATAGCTAGAAAGCCAAAAACATATCCCAGGACATACACGAGTGAGAGACCATCGATTGTTGATAAAGATTCAGGACAAGATCCCGTGAGGCTGTTGTTATTCAACTTCCTGACTTGCTCAAAAACAATCCAATAAAATAAAGATGAGTAAAACTGTACTCTAATTAAGACAATGTTATTAAATGTTTTAGGCTAAAGTTTCAAATGTTTACAAATAATTTAGGTTCTTTAGGTCCCCCAAAGAACTCGGTATTTCACCACTGAACGCATTGCTAGAGAGATCGAGAGTCCGAAGCTTCTCCAACTTGCCGATGGTACTTGGAATTGGACCTGAAATGACATTATTCTGAAGCAGCCTACAAATGTTCATACAGAGTGTACAAATTAACCATTAGATGGTAGCAACTAGCAAATACAAAGCCAATATATCCACGCAAAATTTACAAACATATGCGTTCGGTACTTCAGAAACTCGAACAATCAAACCAACTAACTAACAAAAAGTAAAAAAAATTAAACTATGGGTAAGATTAATTGTAGCCCAATACATAACTCATAAGCTGCATTTTCCAGCACTTCTAATGACCAAAAGCTCTCTGACTCTCAGATATGAAAAAACTCCTCGTCATTTAAATATAATAATCAAAATGGATGAGAAATTGAAAAGTGCCAACATACCTATAATGCATTGGTCAAGGTTAGCGTTTCAAATGTACAAAAAGAGAGAAAACTTACACGGACTGCAGATTACTAAGATTTCCAATTCCAGAAGACAAGGTACCAGACAAGCTCTGACTAGGCAGCCCCCTGGTTAGAAACCAAATTCAACTGAGAAATGAACTCAAAATTGAAAACTTGTACAATACCAACTTCTACTTAAGCTTAGAGCGAAGAAAGGCCTGAAGAGGAAATGGAGGGGAAAATAGACTCACAAAGCTGATACATAACCATCAGGGGTGCAAGTAATCATCCTCCAGCTACAAGGATCCACCGAGTTTATGTCCCAATTTTCCAGAACATTGTATGGATCAATTAGATCATTCTTTATGGACACCAAAGCCACAACTGAACACAAATCAGAAGGAGATAATGCAAGAGTAAATAACTTTTTTTTGTCAGCATCATAGAAACCCTCTCAGACAATCTTTAGACCTAGGCTGGTTTCGTTTTGATTAGTGTTTAAAAATCAAATAAACGATAGTACGAACTACGATTCAAGATTTCGATGTTTTATCCTGAAAAAAGGCTTTCCCATTGTAGGAATAGAACATCAATGTAGCAGATGTTGAGGAATAAATAAACCAGATGAAGTTTGTGAAGAGAAAGATGAACATGAAAAGATGCTTTTTGTTCAGAAGTTCAAGGAATAAAGCTACAAATGCAGAAGCGCTGAAGAAAAACCCAACCTTCGTAGTTGATACCGGAAGGAGATAAGGTTGCAGAAGACAACTGAATAAATGACAAAACCAGTAAACCCAGAAACAACGTTTGCAATTTCATGAAGCTGTTTCTATCCATGTTCTCACATCGCTTCATCGTCTTCTTAAGCCCGCGAATCGACAAATTTCGAAGCGGCCTCTATTTTCATCCACACAAAGTGTTCCTCCTGGAATCAGATTCCTATCTCCATAGCCGTGAGAAGCAGCAAGAATAATATACCCTCTAAACAAATCTGGTGAGGATGAACGAATGGCCCAGCCACTAAATCCCACTTGAATCAAGCCGAGCCTAATGAAGATGCTGTATCCGCAGTGAACACATAAAAGAAAGAAATATCTCGGGAAACAAACAAGCATCAAACTCGAAATTCTGAGATCCTAGAGATCTGAAAATGCAGAATAAGGCCGCATTATTAATAGCCGACACCCAGAAATTCCATGAAAGCACAGTGCTGGTTTGCTCCTCTGCGCTGCTCTCTCCCAGTGATTCCACTACCATTATCTTCCAACCTTTCCAAACACAACACAAAATGTAAAAAAGGAAAAGAACAGATCAAGTGAAAAAACCGTTCACTCTCCGGACCCACATAAAACCAAACACGGCAAAATCCAAAATGAAAAGGCCAAGAGACGACACGCATACAGATGCAGCAGCAGAAGGCCAGAAGCAGAGGTACCAAATACCAAAATTTAAAACAAAGGGCGTGCCTGAAATTACGAATACTTTGATGGGTTAGTTTTAATTTTCAATTTCGGTGGATGGATTGACGGGACGGAGTGAGGTGATGAGAAAGGAAGAAGATGGACATGCAGTGGCAAAGGCTGGTAAAGTTAAAGTGGCAGGTCACGTGGTTGGATTGTCATCGTCTAGAATTAGATTGGCTTTCTTTATGTTTGGCTTTATAATCGCCACATCAAACACTTGCGTTTAACATAAGCCTGGGTTGGTAAAGTGCGGTGGAAAACAGCATGCTAACCCTCATCGGAAGGATGAAAATCCATGGCCGGGGCCCATTGCTCGTCACACTGTCCAATCGGATGGATCCGGATGTGCTTGGGTTAACCTGCAAGATTATTAAAATCAATAGGGTCCAAGCTCCAAGGCCAAGAGTATTTTTGTCGCATCGGAAACCCTGAAATATTCCTTTTTGGAAATCAATAAATCTCCCTGCGTTTTTGCAACGGACTTTTAAGAAAAGGAGAATGCTTGTCGGAGAAGAAAATCAACAAATCTACCTCCAAGAAAAGAGAGTCCCGGCGTTTTGCCAGTGCTCGTCGGAGTTAGGACGAAAATCAACAAATTTACCGGCGTTTTGAGACAGACGTTCAAGAAAAGGAACCGGTGGGTGAACAGATTAGATTGCTCCTATAACTATAAGCCTTGATTAAGAGTTCTAAATCCAACAAAAGCCACGGACATAGGACAGTGTCACGAATTGTCTGTGCTCCAACAAACGAAGAGCATCATACAACAGGCATGCCACGAGCTCTCTCATAATTCTAAGATGCCAACTCCGTGATGCTTGAAACAGGTGCTGCTTTTTAATTTGGATTATGACATTCTGTTCCATTTTTCAAACGGTTGTTTGCTGGGCCTTATCCACATCTCTCCCCCAAGCCATGGAGTGGATAATACCCTCTTTTTTTAATATATTTGCAATCTTATCCTGTAAACTGCGCTGACCCCTCGATGTAAACTGAACTGAATTATGATTGAAACAATTAGTTTTTACATTTTTATGCCGAATTTAATATTCCCCAGCCTGGATGCGTTCTCCAAGTCTTCTAAACTGACCGGAGAGCACGTAAGCACCAACCGCTGCATGCGCCGCCGCTCATCGATCACGACCTTTGGGAGGTCACTCCAATGCCCAACTCCCCGACCCATCTCGCACATTATGATCACCCCGGGATTTGAGTTATTGTGTATGAACACGACCTCATCCATCCCTGCTATCTCTATCGACGACACTGAATCGCTCTCTCCTTTCAACTTCTCCATCAGATTCGCTGGAATTTCTGCCATCTCTTCACACTCGAACGTCCCAGTTTTCACTTCCCATATTTTAACGCTGCAGACGTTTTCCAAGTCTCCCAGTAGACCCACGAGAATCAGACGCTCGCCGATGAATCCAATCACGGAGAAGAAGATCTCTCCATCTGGACGCAGATCGTAAGGCCCGCACCACGTTTTATCTGTTGGGTTGAATGAGTAGGTGATGCCTGAGCTTTTATCGGAAACGTACATTTTGCTGTCGTCGACCGCGACTGAGAGCCATGTGGAAGCTAAGGAGTCTCTGAAGGGCTCCGGAATTGGCTGGCTACGCTCCCAGCTTCGAGTCTGTAGGTTGTAAATTTCGATCGCGAAAAGATCGTCGTCTGGAAAATTACAGTCGCCGCCGGCGATCATCAGATAGTTCCCCACCGTCGCTACAATCGGGTCGGGTCTCAAACCGAGTCGGACGTCGACCTGACGCCACGTTTGGAGGAGTGGATCGATGGAGAAGACAATTCTGGAAGGCGAAATCATGTAGAGGAGGTTGGAGTGAGAGGATCGAATGGCGGAGGTGGAACTGATGCATGGCCGTTGAACCTCGATCCAGACGTTCGAACGAGGATCGAACGCGTGAGTCGCTGTGAGGAACGGCGAGCGAATGGTCTGCGAGTGAAGAAAAAGCCATGGCTTTACAACTCGGAGATGACGAAGAGAGAAACGCACGGCCCGATTCCACGTCTCCGAGACGCGCGAGGCGGGGTGAAGATGGATGAGCGGCACGTGCGAAAATATGGATTCTAAAACATCCCCATGGATAGGAGCTTCTTCTGCTTCGGCCATGGAGCAGCCACTGTGCAGACGAAAAACAAAACCCAAAAGAGGAGAAACGAGGAAGTGAGATAGAAACAGAGAAAAAAGGGAGAAAGTTGCGGGTGGGTTTCTATAGAACGTTGCAGCGGTTCACGAAGCCATTCCTGGATCGAAAAGCCGCGGTTTTTCAGAGAATCAGCAAATTGGTGAGGGTGGATATTCAGAGTCTTTTAACTTTCACGCCCTCCATTTACACGCGTAAGATGACGACCTTTTGATCGACAAATTTAGAATTTTAAGGATTGGAATTCTCAGAGCTGGTGGAGAAAGACGTGCCACCCATTTTATGGTAGAAATGCAGACACTCTGGACACCTCCCCCGACGTCTATTGCTTCCCGAGAATGAGTCGTAGTCGAGGGTGGGGACATTTCTGAAATAGAATAGTTTAATGATTGAATTGGAAGCTAAACTCAACCAACACAATACTGGGCTTGCACCAACATGTTTTTTTGGGTTCTTCTATATTCTTGTTCAACGACCCAATCAACCCTTAAAAAACGGTCGAAGGAAAGTCCACTCCGACTATTTTAATGGAGTTTTCAAACGGTGCAAGTGCGATGAATACTAACCAAGGAAAAAACAAAGAACTTGTCCATGCGTTGAGGTATGTAAATAATGAGATGGGTCCTCCCAAAATAACGCGGTGCTGTTGCTTGTAGATGGCCGGTGGTGGGAGGGCTGGCGAAGGATGAAGCATTCTGGGGTTAATGAGAAGATGTTGACCTTCGTTGACTGTGCTTTTCTCCTCTTTTTTACACTTCTTAATCTGTTAATCTTGCTTTTGAACAAGTTTTTTTGGCATTAAAATATCGCGTAGCTCTTGAAAATGTCGCATGGTTTTCATGAGAGATGACAACCTAGTTAGTAGCAGTTGACCAAATCTTGCATAATCTCAGCTTAGACAACCGAGAGCGCGTATTGAAGCCCATGATTTTGAATTGTTTGAACAAGTTTCGAAGATTCTAAGAAATTTGTGAGAAGGTATACAAAGCTTGGCACCCAGAAGAGCGTAGAGAGTTGACCAAACCCAGTCAAAGCCAACCACACCCAATTGACGGCAGATGCTTCCTATTGCTTGAAAACTCGAAATAATTTGAACAACTCCATGAGTTGACGTCGGTGGAGTCAGATTTATTTAACACTAATTTAGTTGCATGCTTTTAGAGTAGCCTTCTTTTATTATTATACAGACTCCTTTTATTCAATGAACCAGGTGCTGTTGTTCAGCTCTAATCTCCTCAATTTGGATGACATTATTTGAAGTCCAACTGCTCTGCACGCCTTCAAATGACACAGTTATATTGTGTTGCAACACTAGCGTTGATCGGTTACAGTCGTGGTCGACCCATGGCAAGAGTCAAGAACCCTATTTATAGTCTGCTTCACACTTGTTATTTTGGATAATATAACGCAAATAATTACACTTGCATTACTCCTTTGCTAAACTTTCGAAGCTCTTGCGGAGAATCAGACATCGGAGAGAGTTGGAGAGTAAGAATTGGACAGGATATGAAATTGTAACCATGGAACTGTACTTGCATGACTGGCATGACTTTCTGGTTTTTGGCTTTTTACACGAGCACGCTTTGTTATCAGCTTTAAATTGGGCACAGTTGTTTTGAAGCCTTTGATGTTGGAAAGATAGCCGCTAGGGTTTCCCAGCAATGAAAGTACTCAGTCATAAAAGATAGCTTTGATTGAAGCTTTTCATGCATGGCCCCATCTCCCGCAAAAACTCATCAAAAGATGAGCTTGGGTTGGGATCATACTAAATAAATACTAGACAACACGTTCTTCAACTCCAATTTGCAAATTATCAATCATAATGATCCTTCAAAGTGCCATACAAAGACACACCAGAAATGAGAGAAGTCTTTCGCAACAACAATTTAATATGAATTCCAACATAAATTCAAAACAGAAGCCGTCGTAGCCAAGGAGCTGGCTGTACGATGAACTTCCTTAGCTATTTCTAGTCTTTTTTTGTTGTTTCTTGATTGTTTTATCGGGCCATCTGCTTTGTATGGCTTGCTGTAGTCTATATTTTTTGGTGAAGGTTTGATGATTTCGGAGCAGTTGAATATATTTATCTCTGATAACTACTTTAAAATATAATAAACTCATCTCACACGGTCACCTCCAGTGGTGTTTCCTTCTTCGAAATCTTGATGCGTTCTGAATGTAATTTCTTACTGCAGATAGGCAGAGAAAGAGATAGTTAAGAAAGTATGCCTAATTATCAGGCAGGATAAATGAAGATCACAGGGTTTCTTACTCGTAAATTCCTTGGATAGATGGAGTGGAAATATGCATGAAAGAATTCTCTGTTCTCCTTTTGTAGCTCTCTCCAGACTGAAGAAACAATCGAAGAAAACAATTCTAAATGAAATGAAGAGAGAGAGAGAGAGGGGGGGAGGGAGATAAGTAGAAAGATAGATAGAGAGAGATGATATAAAACCTGTAAGTGTTATTATGGGGCGTATACTTGCTTGTTCTGCTAACGCCTTGATGCATTGATCACGACTCATGTGAAGAAGTAAGCATCTCTCAATCAAATGTTGCACCTGTGTTACAAAATTCAGTCTCTTTAAATACGGAGATCACGTATCTATGTCAAAAGCTCATCTTATCATGCAGATCATCGCCATAGCTATGACCATCTAGCTTGAGAAAATAGCATGCAAGGTAGAGAGAGAGAGAGTAGAAGAGTAAGAGACCATTCTGATGTAGCTATGAGGATGGCAACGCAAGCAAGGAAGGTGCTGGGAATAGTGGTGACGGAAATCACAAGACATTTCCTTTCTGAACAGTATGGACAAAAGAGAGAAAACAAAAAACACAGGAGCAGGAGAGAGAAAACGAGGAAGGCAACTAGTGAGAGGGGAGTGATTGATGGGCAAGATATTTGAGGGGAAGAAATTGAATAGCCAATAAAAAAAGAAAAAAAGAGGAAGAAACATGGTTATCCACAGATATCTAAGTGAAGGGCCAAAAGTGGAGAAGAAATCCAAAGTAAAGGATTCACCTCATCTCCAAAGAGATAAGAGAGAGCGATAGTCTGGCCGCGAAGGCCAGAGAGAGAGAGAGAGAGGCTCTGTCCCCGCCCTAAAGCCTCGCACCATTTGGCCTCCGTGTCATTATGATTACCCTTCAAACGACGGGTGCCCCTGGGCCCCTCCGGTGATGAGGCGCAGCGATAGCCGTCGTCTTCATGGCCTTCTTCTACGGCTTCTCTCCCGACAAGTAAGAACGTGGTTACTCTAATGATGTTTACCGTAAGATACAACGTTAGGGTTCATTGGTTTGGTTCTCCTCTTAATAATTTAATTCTATTATTTTATTCGCATTTGAATTGTAAATTTGAAGCAGGACGAGGAGTCAGGTGTGGAATTTGGGGGAGTGGGGTCCACCTCACTCCCCCGCCAAAAATTAACCCGCTCCGGGACCCACAGTCACCTCCCTTCCCATTTAATATTTTCAAATTCGGTAGACGGGGCCGTCCACCCACCGAGCGCCACCGCAGCCGCCGCCGCCGCTTTCAGTGATCGGCAATTAATCACTGTTGATTGAGTCTTGCAATGGAAATAACTGACTCCACCATTAATATGGAAGGTCGGGTGAGAAATGGGCGGGAATCCTGCTCTGAAGAACTGCTCGCTCTCCCAAAACGGCGGGCCCGCTCTACGCTGTTAATTTGGACGTTTTTTATTTTAATTTCCATAAAAGAAAGAGGAAAGAGAGAAAGTGGGGGAACGAGCGGTCATCTGAATCTGGATGCGAGCGTAACCACTACCACCGATTCATTCATTCCACCTTCCATTATATCTTCCTAATTCCTCTCCTTCTCTCTTCATTCTTCTTCGCTTTTCGATCCTCTTCCACCGCTCCGATGATCGCCGATGTATCTTTGATTGAGTAAGCTTTTCTTTTCCTTTTTGTTATGATTCTTTTCTTCGTTATTCCATCCATCGGTGATATGGTTGCTGGTTTTGATCTGATGATTGCGGTTTCGTTTATTTTTTTGCTTTTTTATTTAGATTTCGATCGGACTGATTCGGGTTTGGGGATCAGTTTTTCGACTTGTTGAGTAACTGAAAACGTTGATCTACAGCATGCGTTTCGAGTGAGAGATTTTGTCAGGTTTTATATAGCTTCATTCGATTATTGTTTTGTGGCGATCTTCATTTGTCTTTTCTTCCTTAACCACATTTATTAAGAAGCATGTCCGTTGATTTTATTTTTCCTATAATGTGATTTCTCAAGCTGTCCCGCAGTTGTTTGCAACTGTCATTCGAAAGTAGTAAGTTTTTGTTGAATGCAATCGGTGAAAGCGTAATACTTTTTGTTTCTTTGCTTTCCGAACAAGTGTAGCTGATCTTAATGGTGTACGAGTTTTATGTAAGAAGGGATTCACCAAATATTTGGTATGTCCCTCCCAGTTCCATTGGGAAGGTGAATGAGAAGTGAAGTTTGATATCTCATCGCCTTAGTCATCTTTGGTCCTTAATGTTTCTGCGTTTTCTATTCTTTATTTTAATCACAAACCAAGTATTTTCATTCAGCAATTCCTCCAAAATGTTGTTGTTGTGTTTATATTGACGGAAGTTTTTTTTGTATTATCTTGTGCAGATAGATTCTTATACCGCATGTTTTATTACTTAAATTATCCAACTTAGAGGGAAATGTTGGGAGGCAACAGTAACAAGCACATGCTTCCTGTTTTTCTAGAGGAGAATCAAATTCAGTTTCAGGCTAATGCTTCAAATCAACTACAGTTATTTGGAAATTGTGAGTCATCATCTGAATTTTGCAGGAAATTGCATAACCTTTTACTGATTATGTATATTTCTTTATAACTACGCACTTGTTTATGTTTTGTTTTTAATTTTGGTAATGGTCATTTTGAATTTGTTTCAGCACCAGTTGGATGTGATGTTGATCAAGTAAATTATTTTTGTAACGAGCAAATTAGTCCCATGCTTCATCTGAACAAACGAAGCAGGGAAAATGAAGACATCCCACAACAAAAGCTTCAGATTTCCTTAAATTATAACCCATTCCAAGATGATGCTGATCGTTTAGCAAGTATTAGGACCCCAAATCCTGTATCAACTGGATTAAGACTGTCCTATGATGATGATGAACATAATTCCTCTGTTACTTCTGCTAGTGGAAGCATTGCTGCTACAGCACCTTCAATACTTTTATCTCTTGGTAACAGTGTTATGACTGAACTAGATCGGCAAAAGGAAGAGTTTGATAAGTATATCAAAATTCAGGTAATCTTAGGAAAATTTTCGAGTTTTTTATTTCATTATTTCCATTTAGCATATGCGACATTTCAATTTTAACATAAATTCAGTGGCTGATGATGTTTCATGATTTGTGGACATATTTATCAGTTTATATCTGAATTTAATTAACATGGCTAGTCTTTTTCATTAAATCAATGCTGATCTTATAGTTATAGCTGCCTATTTGGTGTCGTCAGTGGTTTTCTCAATGAGCTTATGCCTCCGTGAGATGGGAAGAAGTGAAGAACTGAGTATCTAGAAATCTGATGGGGCTTTAGGAAGTGTTGTGTGGCTCATTTGGGGAATGGTGGGAAAGCTCTTGTTGAGCTTAATCTCTGACTGGGATTGTTGAGTTTAGTCATTGTATTCAGAAGATTGACCACTAGCTAGTGGATGGGAGCTTGATTAGCTCCATCTTTGTATTTCAACGTTTTACTCTTTCTTTATATATTGCCTTTGGATGTTTAGAACCTATTATGAGAAGTCCTTCCTTACATTTCTTTACCAGGAAGAACACATGGCAAAGGGGGTGAGAGACATGAAGCAAAGACACCTGGCTACTTTCCTTGCTGCAGTGGAGAAAGGTGTTAGCAAGAAACTACAAGAAAAAGACTTGGAAATAGATAACATCAACAGGAAGAACAAGGATTTGTGTGAGAAGATAAAGCTGGTGGCTTTGGAAGCGCATAATTGGCATTATAAAGCAAAATACAATGAATCAGTTGTAAATGTTCTCAAGAGCAACCTGCAACAGGCAATCTCACATGGAGCTGAGCAGGGAAAAGAAGGATTTGGCGACAGTGAAGGCGACGATGCTTCCTCACATGTTGATCCAAACAATTATCTCAGAACCCAACGAGGGACTATGAAAGCTTTAGGTGGGAATCACCAGAGCACAGAGCAGCATATGATTTGCAGAGCGTGCAACTCAAAGGAGGTTTCAATTTTGTTGCTTCCTTGTAGACATCTTTGTTTGTGTATTAGTTGTGAAGGATCAGTCCGTGTGTGTCCAGTTTGTCATTCCATGAAATCCTCTGGAATCCAAGTGTACTTATCCTAAATTATGAAACAAATGAAAACTTAATTTCCCAAGTTTTGCAATGTGTCGTGGATTAACAAAATAAGTATCAGATCTAATCCTCGTACTAACCCATTATGCAAGTTTTATCAGCTGTTTTTTAAGTTTTTTGCAAAAATCATCACAGTATAAATTTTGATCAATATTTTGCACTGTATTCTCCTTTGTCTCCTGTTGATTTCCATGTAATGCAGAAAAGAAGTAATGGGGGGAGGGGCTGTGTTTGAGGGGAGTGGAAGTCAATGCAAAAATGCACTAGCAAATGGTGTGGTACAGAGTCTGAAGAGTGAAGCAAAGGCCTTCCTGATAAATTTTCCTTCAACTTTAAGAGTAGGGCTCGTGGATGTTAAACCCCTTCCCGTGTATACTTTCAAGCCAAGCCATACACCCCACAGGCTCCTTCATTTCCTAAAGTAATAACATCATATATATCGCAGCCTATTTGATCACTAGACAAAATCTGGAAGATGAGAAACTTTGTTCTGGTTTCCTTTGTTGGTATGCTCTTCACTGCTAATGGAGTTTCGGGAGTTTTGGTGCAGGAGCAGGACAGCATTGCGCTGTTTGGAGAACTTGAAAGCTGGGATATGGAAGAAGAAAATGAGGAAGAGCTTTCCATAATACCCTCTTGGACAAGTGATCGTGGTAGCAAAGTCCTCGTAAATGTCGATAGCTTTGGTGCAGTTGGAGATGGAGTTTCTGACGATACCCTGGTAATGACCCTCCTTTTAATCATTTATAATTAAGAGCTCAAACCAAAATCTGGTGAAATGTATTCCTGGTACCAGCTGTGATTTTCATTTAGCTTTACTCTGATTTTATTAATATTTTCAGGCTTTCCAGAAAGCTTGGCAGATCGCCTGCTCAAACCAAAAATCAGTTTTCTTGGTGCCACAAGGAAGACAATACTTGGTTAATGCAACGAGGTTCAATGGGCCATGTTCAGACAATTTAATCATCCAGGTAAAGTCTATTTGGTTATAGAATTCCCATTTGAACGAATAATTGCATGAAGTTTAAATCATTGACATACATTAAATCTTTGGTATATTTCGATGAAGATCGATGGGAGCATCATCGCACCTGATGAACTTAGCAACTGGGATTCCAAGTTCCAGCGGCTATGGCTCGTTTTTTGGAAGCTAAGTAGAGCAACTTTTCAGGGAAATGGAGTCATTGATGGTTCTGGTCGAAAATGGTGGGCAGCATCATGTAAGAAGAACACCACAAATGTAATTTTTCAGCATAATTTTGTTCATCTCTAGTCCTTCAATCCCACACTACATTTATTTAATCTTGATGGGACTTAATCATATAGTCTTTCTATCTTAATTTTTGCAGCCTTGCAGGGGAGCTCCAACGGTAAATTGCCCAAAAAATGATGAATACTTCTGAATCTACGAAGCAAGCATTAAGTTGAACATTTAATTACAGGCATTTACCATAGATTCAAGCTCAGCTATAAAGGTTAAAGGCCTGACTATTCAAAACAGCCAACAGATACACTTCACAATTTCCAAGTCTGATTCTGTAAGAATCTCAAAAATGCTTATATCCTCGCCAATGGACAGCCCAAATACTGACGGAATACACATTACTGAATCAACCAACATTGTTGTCCAAGACTGTAAAATTGGAGCAGGTTCCCATACTGCTTCTTTTTGGCATATATTCTTCATTTAATGATTCTTATATTGGATATCCTCAAATTTAACTCTGTAATAGCACGATCACTTCACTTTCAACACAAAATGAGAAGAGGTTAATCAAAGATTCTTGAAAATACATTATCTAATGGTATGAGTTTATGGGACAAATTTAAGTTTTTCACTACAACATAAGAATTCTTTCAGGAGACGACTGCATCTCTATTGTCAATGCAAGTTCAAAAATAAAGATGAAGCAAATCTATTGTGGGCCAGGGCATGGAATCAGGTACCATGGTCGGTCGAGACTCCATAATTTCCTTCTTTCTTTTTTGGTATTAGACTCTGATATTCCGAATCCTTGTCTTACAGTATTGGCAGCTTGGGAAAGGACAACACCTCCGGAGTGGTCACAAAGGTGATCCTAGATACAGCATTACTCAGGGAAACAACTAATGGAGTGAGGATTAAAACATGGCAGGTTGGTTCATCATAGTGCTTCGAATTATTTACATTTTGATAAAAAAAAAAAACTATCTCCTTTATGATGTGTTTATATAGGGAGGCTCTGGCTTCGTGCGTAGTGTACGTTTCGAAAACGTGAGAATGGATGAAGTGGAAAATCCTATCATAATCGACCAGTTTTACTGTGACTCGCCGTCTTCGTGTCAAAATCAGGTCCATTTTGCCATCAACTCGTCCAACTCAAACTCAGTAAACATCTTTAACTTCAGCATGATGTTCTTACTTCTGGTGTTTCAGACTTCAGCAGTGAAAATAGACCAAATCATGTATCGGAACATAAGCGGGACCACAAAGAGTGAGAAAGCGATGAAATTTGCATGTAGTGACACAATCCCTTGCAGCTTCATAGTCCTGAGCAATGTCAACTTGGAGAAGAAGAATAGCACAGTGGAGACCTACTGCAACTCTGCTCAAGGCTTTGGCTATGGAGTGGTGCATCCTTCAGCAGAGTGTTTAAATTCAGGCGACAAGGACTCCACGGCCATGAAGCTGCAAGTAGAGAGAGATGAGCTTGAAGAAGAACCATACGAACAGAAAATTGTGCATTCTGAGCTCTGATTGGTTGCTTTTACAATTCAAACAACTTGGGTATGCTCTTCGACTCGGAAGGTGAAAATGGGATTGATTCGGTGGAGATGCCCATGAAGGATTTGCTACTATTTTTAATTTTTGTATACCATGTATGTAATAGCAAAACAGTGGAATTGACTCAAGTTAAAACTGTAAACAAACTACTGCCTGTTTGTAAATAAACACTTTAATTTCTCTTTTGTGGGTTTGCTTAATTTGAGACAAATTGGTGAACAAAAATGTTATTTTCCCCCGATGATGATCAAATGAGAGCAGGAACGGAAGAGACGAAGAACACATGGATAGTGACATTCAAACGCACAGATCTGAATCATTTGAAGAGCGTCACAAACTTTAAAAATATAAAACAGGACAGATTTGCCAATAAATTCTCGACATCATTCGTTACAGTGGAAAAGTAATGATTTAAGAAACGATCCATGGCGTTTTAGTTTCGTCCTTTGAATAAAGTCACCAAAGTTTCAAAAGAATATGCGAGCCTCGAATTTGAGGTTCATTGGAAACCACGAGCCATTTGCTTCCACACAATTCTTGCAATAGAATGTACTAAAATCATTGTACTTGGTAACACAGGTGGGGGAGATTCACGTGCAGAAGAAGAGCGAGGATCAGACGGCGAGGAGCTTCTGATCATTTGATGCTTTGTTCTTCGTGATATCATAGATGTCTGCTTTTCTTTTCTTTCTTTGTCGTGGCTTCAAATTCTAGAATCATCCGTGACTCTCCTCATTCATCTGGGTTCTAATTAACGCCAGATTAAGGAGCTGATTAAGCCAGTTCTAGATCAGGCGACAGCAGGAATGAAAAGCAATAATGGAGGAGATGGATGTTGGAAGATCATAACCAGACGAACCCTTTTTTCTATGTCACGTATTAACAATTCCTTTTTTCTATAACTAACACATAACATGATAAAGGCCCAATAACTGGGATTTATCGATGAGTTTCGTCAAAGCCTGGCATCAGTTTCTGAAGAAGTTAGACAGTGTTTAGGAAGATGAAAGAGAGTTCTGGTTTTTCATGCAGTGAGCTTTCTTGTTGTCCAAAAATGGCAACTGCAGTACAACGGGGGGGTCTTGGAACCACTCTCATTTATAAGCTCCCAGTAAATGAAGCGGTCTTCGGGGACTAAACACTGCCCTGCTATCTTTCAGTCAGAGTCTTGATCTGGCTCCATTTATCCGAGAGGTTAGCTGGAGACGATAGCAATCTAACAGCACTTAATGGCTGGTATGTGGTGAAGAAGACAAGCTCAACAATGTCAAAAGCAGCCACAAAAAGAGGAGAGAGAGGGAGAGAGGGAGAGTAGCCCGTGAACGTTGCATGTGATCGTAAAGAGCTGTTATATTCAGTGCTGGCCCTTGACACCTTGTAGACCCATTCACGAGTGTCTTTTTGGCTTTTTACATCATTCTTTTTTCCTTTCCCTTGTTTCATTTTCACCATGGGTTCCAAACCACACAGGATCATCGCTTTTCTCCCTCCTACAATCTGGTTTTACGACTTCCGACACATCATTCCTGCCCACTGTAACGTACGAGTTATGCGAGGAGGATCAATGGGTAACCATGATTTCTGAAAGTCACATGCAGTGCCAACAGCATATGGCTACAAAACCCCACTAATTATCAGAAAAAGGCAGAAATAATAAAGAGCAGGAATGAAACATGGATTCCAGGCAACTATAAAAAAACGCCACCTTTCCTTATCTTGCCTACATCTTCCTCTCTCTTCTGCTATCCTCTCTCTCGCACTTCTCTGTATATTGACCGAAGCCAGTCACTTCTCTCTCTAACATGAGGGGGTTTAGCTTCAGAAGCGTCGTCTTTACCATTCTCGTTGCCTTTCTCGTATGCTCTGCCCATTTCCAGGGCTGCATTGCGCGGCGAGGCAAGCATTGGAGGCCGGGGAAAGCCACGTCTGCTTCTCTGTCCAAGAAGAAAGGATACCACCACCACCACGGTGGTGGATCAAAGACCAAGCCTCCATCTCCGCCGCCGTCTCCTTCTCAGAAAGCTACCTCTCCGCCGCCACCCAACCCCACAGAACCAGCCTCCCCGTCTCCGCCCCCTCAACCCGCAGAGCCGCAAGCCCCACCACCACCTCAGACTGTTCATAACGGCGGCAATGCCCCCACGCTTAACGTGCTAGACTTTGGAGCCAAGGGGGACGGCGAGGTTGACGACACCAAGGTATAGCCTTCGACACGACAATGTAGTTTAAGCGCATCCTTGGCATTATTTGAAATCGTTCTTCAGCTTTTCTCCGCTAAACATATCAATTGATTTACTAAATCCATGCTAAAACGGTTTATCATCCTCGGAAATGACAAGACAACACGTGTGCTATGCTGGGCTAATGTCCAGTGTAAAAGTGACTAACAAACGTAACAAAGTTTAAGATGATAATGATTAGAGTTATCATTAAGAATACAAAAGGCAGTCGTTTCATCAGGAAAGCATATTAATGGCAGGCTTTTGAGGATACGTGGACCGAAGCCTGCAAGACGGAGGGTTCGACGATCGTGGTTCCTCAAGACTACGTCTTTCTCCTGGGACCCATTTCTTTCTCTGGCCCCTACTGTCAACCCGACCTTGTCTTCCAGGTAACCTCCGACACAGTCCGTTTTCTTCGATATACAATTCTATCTAGCATAGTGTCTGATCAATTGGGTAATCTCTGAAATTGATGAAGCTGGACGGAACAATCATTGCTCCGACGGATGCCGAGCCGTGGGGTGGAGGTACACTGCAGTGGCTCCAATTCACCAAGCTAAAAGGAATCACCGTCCAAGGCAAGGGCACAATCGACGGCAGTGGTTCCATCTGGTGGCAAGCTTCTCCCTACGATGATCCCGTCGACGACGAAACCCGTCTGATCATCCCCTTGAACACCACTCTCGAAGAACAACCCCCGATTCCGGTACCTCTTTCTCCTGAATCATATTTCAAGAAAACAGCTTTTGAAATCGTAACAATAACTGAATCCAAATCTAATGCGTGTGCAGATAAGAAGTGAGCTGCTGGGGAAAATGCCGAGCGTAAAACCGACAGTAAGAACAAATTTGTTCTCAACTCAAAGCTCGTTTAAAGCGGACCTACAGCTATAAAAAGATTACTTTTTTTTTCTTGGGCAGGCGTTGAGGTTTTATGGGAGTTTTAACGTCACGGTGACAGGCATCACGATTCAGAACAGTCCTCAATGTCATCTCAAGTTTGACAACTGTGTGGGGGTGATGGTTCATGATATGAACGTCTCATCTCCAGCTGAAAGTCTCAATACAGATGGAATTCACCTGCAGAACTCCAAAGACGTGCTCATCCACACCACTTCTCTCTCCTGCGGTAAATTTCCAAACGCTTTAGGAAACACAGCTTAGAGAGAGAAGTAATCTTATCCTCTCCTTAGGATCAATCTTCACCAGTAAAATCTCGGGCCATAGAGCCTCTGACACGTCACAAACAGTCTCTCCACACTAAACTATTCCCAGCCCAACCACCATTTTTATGGTGAGATTCTCCACACTGAATCATCAGTGGGCCTGCCTCAACAGACCATTAGGGTATGTTCTGTCGTGGTATGTTCTGTCGTCTTCACCAGAAAACTAGAACTTTTTGTACGCAATTGCTTCCATCCTCGTCTACATCTAAAAGGGCCCTACCATGTCAAACTGCTGGTTCTCTGTCTGTTTTGGCTGCAATGTTAGATGCCCCATACCCTTAACGACCCTACTAATCCCGAGCCACAATCAGAGGGGGGATAGCTCTCCCATGAAGAGTCACTTTTGGCTCTAACCCCAGATCTAGATAGAGAAAGTTTGGGAGATCTAAAAACAGAGACAGATTTGTGAAAGAAGGAGATTTAGAAAGAGATTAATGCCTAAAACTAGTATCGATGTTAAAAGAAGCAACAATAAGAAAATCAAGATTATACCTACATAGGCAGGAGCTAGTATCCAATTGGAAGGAACTTCTAATAAAGCTTCAACTTTTCCCAACATTTTTTACAAAATAGAACATGAATCAAGTATGAAGAGTGAAGTTAACTAAAAGCTTTAAAATTCTGACCTTGTGTGCAGGCGACGATTGCATTTCAATACAAACTGGATGCACCAATGTGTACATACACAACGTAAACTGCGGGCCAGGGCATGGCATCAGCATAGGCAGTCTCGGACGAGACAACACAAAAGCTTGTGTATCCAACATCACTGTCCGAGATGTCACTATGCACAACACCATGAACGGAGTCAGAATTAAAACATGGCAGGTAATGATTTCATAAACAAATTTGGGTGAATTTTATAAGAAGTATTGAGAAATTTGACTAAGCTCAGAAGGAAAATGTCAACAGGGTGGATTAGGGTCTGTGCAAGGAGTTCTCTTCTCCAACATTCAACTATTCGAGGTTCAAATGCCAATAGTGATTGATCAATTCTACTGCGATAAAGAAAAATGCAGAAACCAAAGCTCAGCGGTGGCTCTATCAGGAATCAACTATGAGAGAATAAGAGGAACTTACACTGTAAAACCAGTACACTTCGCATGCAGTGACAGCCTGCCATGCGTGGACGTATCCCTCACTGCCATAGAGCTCAAGCCAGTGCAGGCGCAGTATCACATGTATAATGCCTTCTGCTGGCAAACGTTTGGAGAGCTAAAAACTCCTACTCTCCCCCTAATTGATTGCTTACAAAT
Source organism: Begonia fuchsioides (assembly GCA_003255005.1). Classification (NCBI taxonomy): domain Eukaryota; kingdom Viridiplantae; phylum Streptophyta; class Magnoliopsida; order Cucurbitales; family Begoniaceae; genus Begonia; species Begonia fuchsioides. The sequence continues at coordinate 201,448 of QAOC01033303.1, forward strand.
TGGCAAGCCATCCGGAAACAGAATCCAGAATGATAATGATTCGTGTTGAGCTCATTCGATTTGCATTTGCTGGACAATGTATATATACTTGGGTGGCCGGCATGAGTTTCCGACCCCTTTTCACACTATGTGCTGCTTCCACTTCATAGATATCATCATCTATAGTAGAGTACTCTTTTTCCATGTTATGATATTAATTGCATTCTCTTTTGGTCTCAGAATTGAACTTGCATAAAAAGAAGAGTATCTCTTGAGTGATGAACATGGCTAAGAAATCAACAAACTGGCAAAGAAGGAAATTAAGCAACAATCAACCCTTTATGAGTAAATCCTAGAAATTAAGCAACAATTCACTCTGATGTCAGTCAACTATCCAAACATGCCAAATTCTACACAAATCCTTCACTCAATTCTCGACGGGCTGAGCATGGCAGAAAATGAATCGGGTAATCACCATTTCACTATATTCGCCTGGGTATACTACAGCTTCTACTTCAACATGGAGGTATTACTATAATACCTTCAATGGGATAGGGTCATCATACTAGAAGATCGATACCACAAGGCTTATAACATCAAAATTGACGGCTCCAGCTTCCCCCTTTCATGCACTCACACCTGACATGAGTGATTGAAACTACGACGAACCAGCTCGTGTTATGTCGCTGCGCCTTAACAAATAGAGCTTCTAGAGAGAGAAAGAGGAGAGAGGGAAACGACGGTGAGGAAGAGCGTTGTTTGAAGAGATGGGAAAGGGGCCGAGCGGAGGCTCCAAAGCAGAGAAAGAGATTTAAGGTGATTTTTTTTGTGAACGACGAAAACTGCTGTTACAGAGACGACGTGTCGTTCAAACGCAGACTACCTAATTTATTTACTTTTATTTTTCTGAAGATTTGATTCCTTCCCACGGCCAACTCAGATTTCCGTCTTCCAGCCGGGGCCGCTCGCCCGTTGGGGCAGCGATTAACGCCATTGCTTGCTCTGCGATCCATCAAAATTCGCTCTAAGCACTCATCAAAACTTTGAACACATGCTAATTTCAGTCGTCTGATCCCTTCGCACAGATGGGCGGGAAAGAGTTCAGATTCTTCTTGTCTTGTGACATTAATCTCCCAGTCACCTTTCGAGTTGAGAGATTAGATGGAAGTTTGCCTCCGATTAAATCCTCCGATTCAGGTTCCTGACTTTTGTTTTAATTCAAGTCTATCTGAATTTACGTACTGTGGTGTCCGAAATACAGTATGCTTGTTGATAAGTTTTGGATTAGTTTGAAACTCAAATGATTCTGTTTGAAAAATTACTTTTGATCTTGTCCTCTTAGAACTGGTTTAGACTGATTACCTATGGAAAATATCTTGCTTGTCTTACTTTGCGTATTACTAATTACGAAAGATGGTGCAGTATGCTGAATGATTATATTTCTCACTATCAATTTTAATTTTATTATTAGAATTTGATACCTCGACCGAGGAGAAAAGAGCTGAGCTTTTTGTTGAGTGTAAATTTTTCATTGACGGTGCTCCATTTGGCCTTTCCACAAGAACACGATTTCCTCTCTGTCTCTCTCTTTTTCTGCATTTCATGCTTCAATTCTATTGGGATATTGCAACCCCAATATATGTGGTTAAGACTTCACAGTGATTAATCTATAAAATCAAAAAAAATCTCCACCATAGGATTTGAGTTCGTTATAAAATCTTAGAAAGTTCAAAATCTGACATAAGTTTATAAGATTTGGTCTCATGGTTTTTATCTCCTTATGTTCTTTTATCTGGATGTAATAGATTATGTTGATGACTGTAACTTGTTAATTTTCCTCCCAGGTTGGAATCTACTGGACCATCTTATTCTTGGAGCAAACATTGCACATTAAGAGCTAAAATATCGAGACTTAACAACTGATTCACAACTTGCTTTAACAGTTAGCCAACATCATTCTTTCTGTTAATGGAGAAGTTTCTTGATCAGTTGAAATATTATATAGAGTTTACTTTTTACTATAGTGCTGCATGTTCCTAATTGCGCCTGAGATGAGAAATATCGTTGTCAACAGTTTATGCATATTATTTATCTGGATATCTTACTGTGTCAGAATGCATGCTTTTCAATATGAATATCATACCCAATTACCTTTTGTTCTATGATTTATGAGTCATTGTTGTGGATTTAGGTCCCAAAACTACCATTTTTTTATATTCATCTACCCTTTTTCATGCGATCCCTTCATCTTGCTATTTAGGTATGGGATGTTTCACGTGGCCAAAATGAAGAGTTGATTGGTGGGACTACGATTTTTCTCTTTAACAATAGATTGCAACTTAAAACGGGAAAACAGAAGCTAAGACTCTGGTTAGGGAAAGAAGCAGATGGATCTTGTCCAACTACTACTCCTGGAAAGGTTCAAACATCTCTATACTTCTTGATTCTTTTATTTAAAACTGTCATGATTGTATGAAATGAACTTATATTTTTTTGATTCAGGTCCTTAAACATGAGCCAGGGAGTTAGAGCGATTGGAAAAGCTTGTAAACAAGTATGAGAGGGGACAGATTCAGCGTGTTGATTGGCTTGATCGCATCATATTTAAAGCCATGGACAAAATTAAGGAAATTGAAAGCAATAAGAATGGAAACTCTCAGCTATATCTAATTGTTGACTTTTGTAGTTTTGAACATCGCGCTGTTTTTCAGGTTAATGGCTAGCAGTCATAAATCCTGACCTTTATCTTATATATTGAAATATNAGCTAGCTCGGAGCTTAACTCTGGGTATCATTGATAGAGATCTTAAACCAAGTTCCAATGAAAGAAAGTAAGTCTTGGCTCCACTTGATATCGTTTCTTGTGCAAGCCAATGATAACCAAGGAATCTGGCTTATTTCTCCTTGGATCAGATTAGGTTCATGGTGTGGTCAGTGACATTAGATTTTGTACCAAAGAGAGTGATTTCCATCGGCTGCTGCCTCAAAAAAATTATTATTATTATTTTTATTATTATAGAACTTGTCACATCCACTCATCCAAAGCATAAAACCTTGAGGTTTTTTAATCAAATTTAGTTAATCTTCATTGTACTTGAAGAACTGATAAAATATGTTTTATATATGATTAATATTGGTTTTTTTAATGTGGTTAGTTACTAAACTGTTATACGAACCGTACTTCCTCAAGAGCTTTAGGCATACTTTACTTGCATTTACCTAAGTGTCAACGACCTATGGTGTTAGTTTAGGATCCCTTGCATATATAGTATCTTTTATTTCTTAAGAATCTAAATTTATAAAAATTTCTTAGATATTGTCTTTATTTTTATATAATAATATCAATACTGAGTTCAGATTTATTTTAGCTACATTGAGATAGAGGAGAGTATAAATCATATATTCATTTCTTGACAGGTCTATACGGAGAATACTGAAATACCCTCCAACAAGAACTTTGAGTGGAGATGAAAGGCAGCTACTATGGAAATTTCGTTTCTCTTTGATGTCTGAGAAAAGAGCTCTGACCAAGTTTCTTAGATGCGTAGAGTGGAGTGATGTTCAGGTTGTTTTTTCTTTTTTTACTTTATGTGCTTTACTTCCGGTTCACTAACTAGTTTAGGGACCAAATTAAAGCGTGTAATTTTTTGTGTTTCACTATATGTTATTTGCATTTATTATATTTTTCTTTGTGCTTTTTTTTCCTCATAAAAGAGACCTGTCTCCTTTTTCCCTTTTAGCTATATCTGTACATTTATATCGTTCAATCAAAATATCCAAAACTTTGAAGATGCTTCATATGGCATAATATGCAAAGACCTTACTAGTTAACAAATTGTGACAGGAAGCAAAGCAGGCCTTAGAGTTAATGGGCAAGTGGGAAACAATTGACGTCTGTGATGCGTTAGAGCTTCTATCACCTATCTTTGAAAGCGAAGAGGTAGACTGATACAATGCAATACTCTTAGATTTCTCTTTCCCTCCCTTTGAACTTCATATGATGTGAATTTGATTCTGGTAGTGGAGTGTATTGTAAATACACTTATTGAGGATTTTGAACAAATTTTTTGAGGCAATGATGGTGATCGGAATCGTCTTTGTTATAGTTGCCAGCTAGTCTGAATGGAGATGAAGATGGGTTTAAGCTTTGGCAGAGTTTGGTGCGGCAGACAGAATTGATTGCCTAATTGTGCTCAATAATGAGAGATGTAAGAAATGTGAGAGGAAATACCCAAAAGAAGATTGAGAAACTTAGACAGCTCCTTTCTGGTCTTCTCAGTGAACTTACCTACTTTGAAGAGGTATTGCGGTCATTGCCTTATTAGTCAATCTTTTGACATTTGTTTACTCTTACACTTGTGTGATCTCACATTGTCAGCCTATACGATCACCTCTAGCTTCAGCTATTCTCATAACTGGGATTGTACCGTCAGAGTCATCGATTTTCAAAAGTGCATTGCATCCACTGAGGTTTACATTCAGGACTGCAAATGGAGGAACTTGCAAAGTTATGTTTAAGAAGGGAGATGCTATTAGGCAAGACCAGTTGGTAAATGATAATTACTCTCTTTCTCTCTCTCTTTATCCTGCTTTCGCACCCTTTTTCTCCTACATGGATTCTCTTTATTCTACCATCTCTGAAGACTGTCACCTGATGCTTTGTCCCGTAGGTTGTTCAAATGGAATGGCTCATGGATCGATTGCTCAAATTGGAAAATCTTGACCTACATTTGACTCCATATAAGGTTCTGGCAACAGGTCAAGATGAAGGCGTGCTAGAATTCATACCATCTCGATCTCTTGCCCAGTTATATTGCTGCAGGCTGTTGTGGTCAACGTTAAAGTATATATTATTTACATGATTATATGTCCTTTTATGATCTTTTAATGGTAACCCCGTTTGAAAGAGAGTTAAAAGAGGTAATCTTTTAATTGGCTTCGTCTGTTTATTTTCTGGTCACCATACTTGAATTCTCTTTTTATTTTCTTTATCCATCTTGACAGTTGATGTGTTTGGGAACTTGAACTTACTAAGATCTAGGAATTAGTTGTCTTTGGGGATAAAACTTTCCAATGCGCTCAGATGTATCTTATGTTGGAATTCTTGAAAGTGTTCTTGCTTGTGTTTTTGTTGTGGTCTTATGAAAAATGTTCTTTTTTTCTGGTGTAGATGTTGTCGGAGCATCGTAGCATTATAAGTTACCTGCAGAAGTTTCATCCAGATGAGCATGGTCCATATGGAATCACGGCCACGTGTTGAAACATTTATAAAAAGTTGTGCTGGGTACTCTGTCATCACTTATATATTGGGTGTTGGAGACAGGTGAGGTCTTAAGTTGCAACTTGGTTTATCCAAAAGATGAAGAGAGTTCTGATGGAATGTATGGATTTTAATTTGCAGGCATCTAGGTAACCGAAGATCGAACAGATTCAGGAGAAGTTTCGGCTGGACTTGGAGGACGAAGGAAGCGTGCGTGCATTTCTTCCAGGGATCTCATCAACCGGAGCGTCACTGCATTGTTTCCTCAGTCAGACGGTCGAAACCATTCACCGCTGGGCTCAGTACTGGCCATGATCCAAGCCCAAGACCTTTGGCTTGTAAATATATAGCCCAAATATTTAGTCTTTTCCCACTAAATTAGAATTAAAAAAGTGGTGACGTGGTTCGAATTCATTGGTCGTGAACTATATAAGCGATTCTCCAGCTCATTTGGAGGGTAGTTTCGTCCATCAGGCTTAAACACTCACGCTGTCTCTGCCTTATTTAAACCCCTCTGCTGCTCATTTCCTAAACATTCTCGCCTTCTTCTCGCGCGCGCTGCTCTCTCTCTCGCTTCGTCTTTTTGGCGGAGTTTTCCCCACACCCAGGAGGTATGCGAAAATACTCGACGATCTCCATCCTTTTGTTGTGTTTTGAATATCTTCGAAGCAATATATGTTTTAAGATTTTCTGCCGCCTGCGTTTTCTGTTTAATCAGGCGTTTTTAGGTTAGGATTTTTATTCCCCTGCTTCTGAAGAGTTGCCTTTCGTTCCGTTTTGGTGGATCTTCGCAATTTTTGTAATCGATTTGTTGTTTCTGTTGGGTTGTGAGGCTCAAAGCTCCGATCTGCTGCATCTGGCTGTTTTCTTTTAGATCTTGTATTTGGAGCTCTATGATATTCGATCCGCTGTTCCTAGCTAGCGAATCTATTTAGATTTACTTGGTGCCAATTAGCAGGAGCGAATTTCCGAGCATTGATAGAATGCCACGAAAAATTGCTTGCCATGGTGTAACCCCGTTCCCTATTCTAATGCGACCCCAATGTCTTGATGTGATTTTTTTGTTTGAACTTGAAATCAACATGTCCAGCACGTGATCAAAAAAATTTCCTTGTAGTCCTCTTATTGCCACATTAAATTCTTGAGATTGTACTTTTTTTCCATCTCTATCAGTCCAAGCATGCTGCTGATTTGTTAAACGCGATGCGTACAGCTAGTAGGTATCTTAAGAGTTGCGATGGGGCTAACCTTCACGAAGCTATTTAGTCGGCTTTTTGCCAAGAAGGAAATGAGGATTCTGATGGTAGGTCTTGATGCTGCTGGTAAGACAACAATCCTCTACAAGCTCAAGCTTGGAGAGATCGTAACAACAATTCCTACTATTGGTAAGTGGATTTTCGTCCTGTGAGGTATTTGGCTAATTCTGCTGATTACCTGTATTTTTTCCCTTGTCCTTTATTTTATGTTTGGAGCTCTAGAAGAAGTGGTGTGAAAACTATGTTATTATGTGAAAGCAATATTAAGATTGTATCATGAAATTCCGTGAACTCTATGGTGTGATTGAATCTGATTCTTTGTCTCGTCTC